>JALMQS010000025.1:2333560-2505729 GCA_024734495.1 Forficula auricularia | reverse complement strand
CCCCCCCCCCCCCTGGATCCGCGCATGGTCAACATGAACCGCAAGTGATATCTGATTAATAATAAAGGAATAAACATTTTAATATTTCAAATGAATTTGGATAAAGTTTAGCAACGATCCGTTGCAGTTTATTTAATTAAATAACAATTTTTGAGTTCATCAATTAAATTGTCAAATTAATATTTGTGTGATTTAAAATTCATTGTAATTAAGTACCTTGTACCTTGAGGACCACAAAAAAGGTCAAATATAGTTTTTTGTAAAATTATATTTTAAAGTACTTTATTTTAGAATAAGATAGTACATTAGATAAAGTTTAGCAACGATCCGTTGCAGTTTATTTTTTTTATTTTTGTTTTTAAATGTACTTTAAAAAAAAATAGATAGTTTTTTTAAATCTTTGTTGCATTATTAAATTCTTCTTCAACGATAATGTGGTTAGATCTCTTTTAAGAATAAATGACTTCTCAAAAATGTGACAGATAGGGCTGCCAACACAAAGTTAGTTTGCTATTTAGTTATTTTATTGTTTGGCAAGCTATGTTGGCAATTCAGATTTGGTTTCAGTTTTCCGTGAATTTTCCAATTTTCCGGGCAACTTTTCGGATTTACATATTAACCTGAAATGGACTATTACGAACATTTAAAAAAAAAAATTAGCCAAATCGGCCCAGGCATTTGAGAGATCTGCGCTTACAAAGAAAAAGAAATTCATTTTTATTATATAGATTAATGTCTCTTATTATAGATTTTCCCAACATTGAAGTAACTATTTATAGTAAAATTTAAAATTAAAATTAAAATACACCAACACTTAAATATTATTAGTTATTTTAAGATCTATAAATTATATTCAATTATGACATTATATTTACAACTTTAATAAAATTAAAACGTGTACATGCAGGGATTTAAAATCGCTGAGCTTATAATTTGTCTCCAATTCATAGATCAAGATTTAGAAATTAAAACATTTTTTATATCTTTATTATTTAAATTTTATTCACCTTAAAGTAGTTCTAGTGTTTCGCCCAAGCGCCTGTTTATATGCAACCAGTAGAGCACTCCGAACCAATCGTTGAGCACAGCTTGACGGTATTTAGAATTCAATCAAAATTTTCAATTTTTTTTCTCCTTATTCGGGTTTTGAAAATGTTTAAATGTCGATACCTAAATTCCAAAACCTCGTAACTCCAAAACTACAAACTTTACAGTACCAAAAAACTGATTTACCATTCAATCTGAATAAGAATATTTGTTGTAATTCCATAATTAATTGATAATAACATCTTCAAATTGAAGAAAAATTAAGATATCTTGTATTCTGACAGGCGGAAAGCTCTTAGCTATTATCAAAGCAAAAAAAAAAAATAGGAAATATTGTAGTTACGAGGTTTTGGAATTTAGGTATCGATATGCAGAAAAATCATTTTAAGACAATTTTTTGTAAGTCCGTATTTTACCATAATCCCAATGCATTTTTTTAAAGTTGTATTTTTTTATTATTTCTAATACGAAGAAGTGATTAGTTTTTAGTCTTTCTACCTTCAAAACTTATGGTTAAAAAATGAAGATAAATAAAAAAAATCGAATTTTTTTGAGTCGCTCAGAAACCAATGCGGTTAAGTTCAGTTTTGAAAAATTTCTAAATTTGGTAAATTATTATCCAACAAATTAGGTTTATTCATTTTAATACCAAAATTTGTATTCCTTACTTCGATTTTCTTCAGATTTCCTTAGTTCGATTTTCCCCAGTATACATCTTCTGAATATGTTTTCATAATATACATTATTGTTTTATGAACTTGATCACATTGACTTCTGAGCAAGTCATATTTTGAAATAATAATACACGCTTATGCTCCAGGTCCAAAAAGCCCGAGATGCACCTGGTGGCAAGTTACAACAATCTAGTCTAAACTGTTCGAAAACAAAAAAAAAAAGATGTCAAATAACCAAAATTTCCAGACAGCATACTGAGTCTTAAAATAGAAAAGAATTTTTCAGTGAATTATTTATGCTATACTGCAGGGGTGTCCAACATTTTGGAGTACACGGGCCGTATTAGAAGGAAAACAAATACTTTGGGCCGCATATAAAATTTACTTAATTGTGAACCCAGGAAAAATATTTGATTCTGGGTATGAAATTTTAATAAAGAGACATTATTAAATATTTCTTTCAGTTCAATGTCTGATTGCAGTGCCATACATTCAAAAAATTCGAAAGTTTTCAGATAAAATATTTAAATCTAATAAAAATGGTTCAAAATATGCCAAAATTGTGATTATTTTTTCCGGGTATATCTCGATATATTTTTTAACATTCAAAATTGAAAATCTGCCTTTTATTCTTCGAAACCTTTCTAATTTATTCTTATTTTAGAAAAAAAAAATTCCAAGTCAAATTGTATCAGATATCTATCTTTTACAGTAACATAAAAATCTCAATGTTTTAAGGAAATTAATATTTTTATGTCGGGCCGCATTAAATGGTGTGCTGGGCCGCAGGTTGGATAGACCTGGTATAGTGTATAATTTGTTGAATATATAGAGATGTTTTTTTTTGTTAAGTGAGAATGGTGTGGGTTCTTTGTGAAACATTTTAAATAAAGCAAAGAAAATTTTGAAGAATTTAAAAAGTTTCTTAAATTTTTCAAAATTTTCTTTACTTTATATAGAGTTGTTTTCTAATAAAATAGTAAATTGTAAAAGTTGTAAATGTGAATTCGTTCGTGTTGCTTGCATCTTGATAGAATTGATGTGAAACCCTAAAGGAGAAATTAGAAATATTTATTATCAAATTATGGATTAGAATAATTCCTTCATTTATTAATATTTGCTATTTGTTATCTTATGGCAAGGTCAAAGATTCAAATCTGAACTTTTGTAGGAAATACATGTTTTTGAGAAGTCTTAAAAATATATAAATTCTTACTAAATGGATTTTTGTTTAAAATCATTTATATATTCGTAGACCGGCTACCCCGTATAAAAATAAAAGGGGTATTTTTCATTACTAAAACAAGCAGAAGCATGTCATTCATTAAGTTTCATAGCTATCTAAGTTATAAAATCAAGTTTATCTTATGAAACTAAAAATATATTAGTTGAATAAAAGATTTCACTGTCGATGGTAACAGAATTGTTTTTATTTTAGGTTAAAAATATATTATTTATAAACATGTTTTAAAGAATGTAATTTAATCAAAAATTGAATTAGTCATAAAGTTGACAGGGGCAATAAACCAACATGGTGTGCAGTTCTTGAACGTACTGACAAAGTTTTAATTATTTAATCAATTTAATTTAATTAATCGCATAAAATGAGGCGTTGACACTTGACTCCATCTTCGTAGATAATTAATATCTATACCAAGAATATTTAATTTTATCTAGATGGAGGATGTAGTACAAATAATAATCAATGAATATCGTAAGAAATTGATAAGCTATCCTTAAAGTACTAGTAATTTCGAATAGCATGAAAGATCGAATTATAAAGGTTTCTTTGAAATGTGACGTTCACTTAAAGAGATTCTAAGTTTTACAAATGCTTCGAAAATTAGAATTCAATTTTTTTTTAATTATGGAAAATTCTACAATTAAGACCATTCTCTCCTTATATTTTGGAAAATATGAGTAACAGGACCCTCAGATCAAAGCTCACACTTGGCCGGTTTTAAAATAATTTTGAATACATTTTTCCTTTGCCATAAACGTATTCTTCATCCATTCAAATAATCAGTGAAATTAAAGAAAGAGTTGATTTGACTGTTTTTCAATTTGACCAGGAAAAGGTGTTGATTGTTTGCGAATGAACTATTTTGAAGTATATTTCTTCGGATAATGACTTTGTAAACTGCATTCCGGTATCTCGAATCATTTTTAAAGTTTATAATTGCCTGCAACACCTGGAACCGAAGCACATGTGACAAGAATATCAACTCTCACATCACTGACATGTCAGAGTATGAGGGATTAAATTATGTAGACTTAAGTAGCCGAGTCTTGCAAGTGAGGATGCTAAGATCTGAGAAAGAAGAGACTTAAAAATTTTGTAAGCCCTAGAGAAAAATGAATGCTTTTGTTAATAAATTTGAGTCCAAAGGGGTGTTGCATGTTTAAAAATAATTTTACGTAAATGAGGAATTGAAATTATTTTCTGTATTCTATTAGAACAAATGGGATGTCAGTACTTCTAAAAAGAAGCAGTTCTATGATTGGCCAAGAAAGCTACTGAATTCCAAAATCTCCATTGATTTTGTGGCTGGTTTATGAAAAAAGACAGATCCGTATATTCTTCTGAAACGTAATGACTTATGACAGCGGAGCTAAAAGAAGTAGGAGGGTTATATACGAGTATACCTATCTCCAGCTTTGGTATGTCATTCTGTTCGTTTCTCTTAGTATTGGTCGTGTAAAACTAACAAATAAAAAGGATATAGTTTTAATTCACTTCATTTATTAAAACAACGAATTATAATAAAATCCAAATTATAAAATTGAATGAGAAGCTTCTACCAAGTTCAATTTTGGTTAGATTTGATCGAAGATTAGGTTCAAGATTTCGTCCTATATTTATTTCAAACTTCTTAGTTAACAGATAGAACTTTTTTTTTTTTGTTAACTTTTTTGAGTACCTATTTTTTTTTTTTATGATATTGATATGAGAAGGAGATACACTAAAAAGGTGCATCCCCTAAAGGCCTGGGTTGACCTCTCCATCGTGAAAAGAAGAAGAAGAGGGGATTTTATGGGATGGGTAGGAGTCGAAGGTATATGTAGATGCGGGTCTTAAACAGCTGAAGGTTATAAGCGGGGAAGGCGGTGGCTAGAAGTGAGTACCAGTCTCTGGAGGTCATAGGGATAAAAGAGTTGGCGATTATTACATGGCTTTTAAATGCGATTTGATTCCGAGTATCACCTGGAAATATCATAAGTACTACGTGTATCATAGGCTGAGAGCCGCTGTACTAAAAGTTTCCAACAATCACACTATGTCTCTGGAAATTAGACAATTTTTGTTTTATCTGCATTGAAAGTTACATGATTCTCATATTTTAAGCGTGGATTGTTAGATTCGAAAGACTTTAAACAAAGTATCTCATCTGAAAACTCAAGTGCATATTTCCGCAAGCTTATTATATATTATAGGGAGAAGTAAATATTTATTTGTAATTTTACATCATCTATCCTCACATAGATTCAAAAAAGTTTTGAGTATTTAAATTTGCCATTTCAAATCTAATTTTTTGTTGTTGATGAGTTGTTTAATTCTGTATCCAAAGACACCCTCCTCCTCCCTTCATTGTGGAATATAATCAAAATATATAGGCCGTTGTTTTAAATAATAAAAAAAACTTTTTTAAACCGCCGCTTTGTTTCCTCCCTTGCACTGTTTGTTCGTCCCTGTAATGAAGGGGTGATATCTGATATTCTTTTTTTTACCCCTCTAATACCAATTTATGAGTTTTTATTCGAAAATCGCGTCTTGTTTTACCAAATTAAAATTTTAATAATTTATTTTTTTATTTCTATTTTACTTTCATTTACAATAGTGGAAATATTGCACCCGCTACTTGATTTGTTCACAGTTTGAGCTCTTTTAACGCAAAGAAGATAACATGTATAATTCTTAGTGAGAAAATAATGATTCTGCTTGATGCAAATAAATATAGTATACCTATCTTAGTCTTTGAGAATCATATGTGATTTTGAGCGCATGCTATTACAGTGGTCCCCATCCTCTTTATAGTAATTTTTCTGGGGAAATTGTTCCAATAGCATTCCATTGGATTTATTGAGATGCCAGGCATTTTTCACAGAAGTGAAAATTGTTTGGAGTAAAGTGAAATTCGATTCAAATGTGAATACTTTAGCCATTGGACTATATCCTTACCTATATATAAGTGAATAAAATATATATACCTATGTTAATATCAGTGCCGGCTTAACCGGGGGGCTATTGGGGTCTATAGCCCCCGGCGGTAAATACGTAAAGGACGCAAAGGGGGTAAACATTCTTATTTTTATTTTATTTTTTATTTTTTGAATAAAAATTTTATATGAAGAATGAAGTATATATATTTGATTTACTATTGAATTTTTTTTCTCTTGAATAGATTTATCAACATTTTGTCAAATAATGATTCTGATTTGATAATATTTTTTAAATAAATAGTTTCCTTATTGTAGCTAGAATATCATAGACTTATAGAGAGAGCATCGACCCATAGACAATGGAGTTTCAAAGCCTTTCTCAAAGGATAAAAATCTTGTATAAACTGCACAAAAGATATTTACCTTTCATTACTAATTAGACCTTTTTAATTCAATAAAATTTCTAAGAAAGTCGCGTGCGCTAAAATTATGTCTTATGAAACTTATATATTAATGTACTATTTTTTACAAATCACTATGACACCAGTGTTACAAAGTGGCAGACCATTATTACTACTTTTAACACTACCCTAGTAGCACAATGTTTAAACTATATAGTTACTATATAGTGCCTATATATATTCTGAAAATCTATGTAGGCACTATCATATAGTAACCATATAGTGCCTATATAGATTATGAAAATCTATATAGGTATTATATGGTTACTATATAGTTTAAAACATTGTGCTACTAGGGTATCGTTAAAAGCGATTTAGTTACCTTGGTAATGACGAATGGATCAATAAATTGACATTTTTGTCATTGGCCATTAGAAACACAAATTAAAAAATAGTGTTTGTAGAAATAATAGTGTACGATATACATGGTAAAAGTGATTTTATTTTGTTCGAAGATTTGGAGCACTCTGCTTTGTATCGTGTTCAAAACTTCCTTCTCACAAAATAAAATATTACTTTTAACACATATCATAAATAACTATTATGTTGGAAAAAACGAATTTTTTCTTTGTCAATAATGGCGGTTTTTAAAAGTTAGCCCCGGGCGGCAAAATGTCATAAGCCGGTACTGGTTAATATACAATTTATTTGATAGACTATAGTTTCGAAGGCCTGATCTTCATCATCAGTCTTTTTTATTAAGAAATATGTTTTCTCTTCTTCTCATGGGTTCTGCCCCATTGGGTGTTAAGTTAATTCGTTTTGTTATAATAGTATAATAATTTTCCAAAATAAAATATTTAGGCTATATGTTTACTAACTGTTTATGTTTAATCTTAAGAATCAACTACTCTGCTACTTTTGAAAGAAAAAATATTTTCAAGATAAATTTTAATTTCACTTTTTATATTCTAGGCGAAAGTAAACGATATTCTTAAAATATAGTAATCCAGTACACAGATCTCAAAAAGTGCGCAAAAATACATTGCTCTGTACATGTGTGTGCGTATCCATCATGATCTCACCAGGATTCAGTTACAAATCAACGAAATTTTTCATTTAAGCTAGAGGTATCGTCTAGAAACAGTATACTAGTATATAGCTTTTGGTTCAAACCGGTAAAGCGGGTACCCTTTACTTCAGCATCTTTTTGTTTGTAATTTTCTCAAAAACGACTTTAAAGATTTATTTATGAAAATGGATGTGGTTAACAAGTATTATATTTTTTGAAAGCGTATAGAGTATATCTTGGTTGAAATGAAAATGGGTGAAGTTGATCGAGCGGGTCGAAAAAACGATTTTATTTTTCTTCAAAATCGGGGTCTTTATAAAATATTTTATATTATATGATGGCTATAAATTTTATTCCGGTTGAAATTAATCGTTAGAAGACGATTTAAACGTGTTAGTTAGCAGATTATGGGGTGGAAGAGTAGAGCAAGGTTAGGTTCAAATTGGTACCCCCTTTACTTCAGGCTTATTTCCATTTTCTCAAATGACTAATCTAATCTGTTTATCAATTAAATTATTAAGTTAATTTGATTTATTTGAGGATATATTTCTGCTCAGGAAGAAACCAATGTGATTTTCTTGTAAATAAATATCAGAAACCATATCTCGTCTCTATTCAACTAAAATCTTAATTCAAATTTTGATTTTGAGGAGAATGAATACATATAATTTGTAAATTGCAAGCTTTCAACAGCAGACATTATAGCGACACTAATAGAGTCCAGTATTACTTTATAAACTCAACCCTAAAAATAATAATTTATTAAGTTCTTTGATATAAATACATTTCTTCTCGATTACGATCAAGGAAAATTGCGATAAGTCGTGTGGCCAAAACATCATATGTTTATTTAAAGTGCTAATTGATGATTGCTTTGTGTTAATAGATTTGATCATTGTTAACATTATTATTTTATATATGACAAATATTTCAAAAGATGTTTTTCAATGGATTTAAATAATAAATTTTCTTAAATGTAACCTACTTTGCATATGGCGTGGCATTCATATACATACTGTTTCCCTTTTCACATCCATATTGTGAACAAAGAAATAAATTTGCATTTGGTCTCCGGCGGCCCCAATCTGCCTCTGAACCCTTCCTCTGGTACCGAGAATGACCCTCTGGCTGGCTCCGATTTTAAACTTTTTTTTTATAAATAAGTAGCTCCGGAGGATAAACAACGAGATACTTATTTATTCAAATTTATTTTTTTTTTATTTTTTTTTTTTGTTTCAAAAGGGAATAAAAAACATTGTCGCAACATAAAGCACATTGTCTGTTAAAATAATTGCTAAAAAAAAAGAAATGTAGATTTTTGTCTTAAAAAGATATCCAATTAGATCGTGGAATACAAACATATATGAATGCCCATCTCGATCTCAAGAAATTTAGATAGATATTCTCTACCCAGCCAACTCAAGAAGAATCTATTTATGGTATATTCTAAGATCTCTACCCAGCCAAGACAAGAAGAATCTATTTATGGTATATTCTAAAAAAATCTTTTCTGGGTATTAGAATATTCTTTGAATGATAATTTCCGTAAATATTCTGAGGATTTTCTTATAATAATAAAATGTCTCCCTAAACAATTCTCTCTTATTTTATACACCCATTGCCGAAATATTCGTTTTAAAATACTTCCGATATAATTATTCTAAAAATCTTCTCGTAGGTAATAATTGGAGTGTCCCGTATCACAACGATAAACCGTGAACAGGGGATAGGCCAGTTTGACAGTTTATGACTATCCAGAACCTAAACATTTTTTTTTTTTAATAAAAGTCCCATAGTTTTTAAGTTAATGGAATTTTTTGAAAATGGTGAAATTCGCTACTCTGCCCTAAATAATCAGATGCCGTGACTACAACTTTCCATATTTTATTATTCTAATTTTTGATTCGCAATTCTGAATAATCCTCCCATTGACCATAATTCAAAATAAAACCATAAGTACTATACTTTTGGAGAAAAAAATATTTTTACTGGACTTATATTTAAAAAAATTTTGATCAGCTAACTTTGAATCTTCTTTAATGTTAAAAAAGTCTACTAGCATGGCAAGTTATTTAAAAAATTGGCCCATTTAGTCAAGATTTAAAACTGGTACATCACTTAGTATCTATTTCTTTAGAAAAGAAAATATTTGTAATTTTTTGGCAAAATTATCTCATTTAAAAACATATTTTGATAGTGGTTATTTATTTAATATGTTAATAAATTATGTTGCATCTTGAATGAACTAATCTTTGGCTAGTATAGACATTAATGCTATAATAGCTACTAATAATGCCCCCTTTCTAGCCGGAAAATCTACAGACAGCGCAACGACCCTAGTACCACAATGTTTCAAACTATATAGTAACTATATGGTGCCTATATAGATTCTCGAGATCAATAAAGCCACTATATAGTTACTATATATTTAGAAATTTTGTGATATTAGAGGAGTATTAAAAAAAGTTTTCAGTTTTTCGTCATTTTCATTTTTTAATGAAATTAACTATATTTAGCCATTCAGTTTATCTGAGGTGTAGCGTCTCTGCTTTCTGCTTTTAGTTCAAATCATGATTTCTAAAAAAATTGATCTAGCAATAATCCTACCTTAATTTACAATATTCATATACACACATAAACATATAATAAAATAATAATTACATAGAATATTGTTAAATAGGCTTTGTAACCGAGATGATAAAAAATTATTGAACATATATGTATGAATATAATATAAGTTGAATTGATAAAAGGATGTGAAAAGAAATTGTTTAAATTATTCATTAATTGATAAATAATAACTTCATACGTAATAATAAACTACCCCTCGTATACCTGCTAGATGTGTTGTAGAAGTTCTAATTCACAAATAATGATTAATATGAATAGTACATATTTTAAGTTCTATGACTAGAAGAACGGGTTAATATAAATGATAATTAATATATCTTTAATTGAAAACACCAACCATTTAACTTGATGATTTAGAAATACTCTTAATTATTAGGCGTTACACAATCGAACCCATTTCTCGTAATTAGATAAAGAAGGACATTCATTTAATATTTATTTTAATGCCTTAGATTTCAATTTATTGATAAGAAAATCAACAAGACATTTATGAATTTATGAAAATTCATTGAAATACGTATATCCAGATAGATATTCCCCAAGAGATGAATATAAAGTAAATTTTTCTCAAATCAATAGTAATAGCATTTGGAATATCATAAAATCAATATTTATTACGAAACCAACAACAAGAACGCAATAAATTCAATTATTCACTAAATATTGTATAATTAATTACCTGGTGAGTTCACCACATGAATTTCGTTTACCTTCGTTTCTTTTTAAATAGAAATCAACATTGTGAACTTTTCAAATGAGATAGATAATATTATTGATAATTGCAGAAGGGAGCAATTTTTTATTATTAAGACTAGCTTACTTTAAAAGTAAAACATGACCCTTTAAGTGTAGATAAAATATCTATCTGTCCATCAGTAGCAGTTGGTGACTTTTCAGCCATGGGATGTTGTTCAAAAAAGTACCCTTCATTTTTTGAAATTTTATTTTAATCTTCGCTTTTTTTGAAATACGCTATCATTTTCGTTATTTTGCAAATTTAACATTAGATTTTTTTAAATATATTTTTTCCCCAAAACAGATACTTCTTTGTGTGGGTGAGAGTAGGAGTCAGAAATTAAATCTTGTGACTTAAACTCCACAGTCTCTGAGATGGAAATCGACCATCTTCTACATTGAATCAGCCTGTTCTTTAAGAAAATTTTAAATTTCTTAAAAATCTTAAATTAGTTCAGAGATTCTCGAATCATCTTTATTTATTCCTTTTTTGTATTATTACTATTTTAATAGTTCCTCAGCAAGATCAATTTTTATTAGACTAAAACTAGTCTGGACTTGCCTTTGACATACTTGAACTGAAAGATATACCAGGCAGGGACTTCAAACCTTCTATCTGCACCCTTTTCGGAAAAATCATTCATTTTAATTAATTATCTTTTTAGTAAAACATTGCATTTTTTATTTGGTTTCATAGATATTAAACATTAACAGAGACATTCATTCATATGAAATTATTTTATAATGGTATACTGCTGATAAAAATCTCATTATATTCTAAAGTCAGTTCCAAGTAAGAATGCACATGAATAAATAGGTGGAAGATCAGTAAATACTCTCCATATTTAAAGGAGACAACAAACATTCTGCCACTCTCGACAAAAAGAAACTTTCGATTTACTCTCCATATTCTTTTAAAGTGTAAAAACCAAAACAACGGAGAATGTACTAGTTGTAATATTTGTTACTACGTGCTGCACGATAGCTTATATTCAATTAATAAAAAAAAAACATGCAATAAAATTAAATTATCTTCTTAATAGAATTAAAAAAATTTTAAATTAGGTAAATGGATTTTTTTCTACCTTGATGGGATATCTATTAAATATTTTAACATCCCTCTTATGCTATAAATAGGCACTATATAACTGGTGAATAGTCCGAGATAGTGGCAATGCATTATCGTAAAATGTATTCAATTAATATTCAATGTAGTCACAACACGAATGAGAGGGAAGGAGATAAAGGTAGAAGAGCAGGGAGGGGGTTGAAAGAGACCCCGGCAATATCAGATTATCTTTTAAAACGAGCTTTTAAAGATCATATTTCAATTTAAATGAGCTTTTATCATTAAGTAGGCCACTATTAATAATATTATATATAAATACTAAGACGCTAAAATAGAGCCATTTTTTCATTATATCACATTTAAATTGGAGGAAAAAGTAAAAACTTTTCCAAGACTCTGTACTCTCGCCATTTAACAATAATAAACACTAGAAATTTATTTTTTTATTTTACTTATCTTAAGAAAAATTAAATTTTCTGGATTTTTCAACCGAAAGTTCTGCTAGAGAACCCAAAATCTACTGAGCACCTTATTATTATTAAATACAAAAATTTTGGCACCAGAACAAACTTTTCGTTTTTTAGTTATCATGGCTATCTTTTTCCATACAGTTCGGGTGCAAAATGTTTGCATTTTTCTAAAGAAGTGCTAATTAGATTTTGGATTGCTTAGGCCAGTGGTGAGCAAACTATGGGTATCGATCTCTCGAGAGCTCACAAGAAAATTCTTCGGGGTCGCATGTTCTCATTAAAAGAAATCATCTATATTACTTTGACTAAAAAATGCATATTTGGAAATGATTTTTCTTCACGTTTCAGACATTTTTAAAACACAATGATCTAAAAAATTTTTTTTTTAATACTAGGCCAGTTTGGTTGCAAGCTCTTCTCCTGCCTTACCACCATAATCCAAAATTGTGTGACAATACGTTGGAAATTAGTTAATTACTATTGGTAAATGGTAAGTTCCGCCATGTGCTAGAAATTGAAACTAACGCAATTGGGTGCTGTCACAAAATGTCATATGCATGATCAAAGAATTTTATTTAATAAATAGGTTTGGTTTTTGTTTATATGTCATTTAAACACTGATAAATCAGCTGTCAGAAGACGCAATTGAAAGAGTTCTAGCTTTCGCGTATCTGCAATTTCAAGCTACTAATATTCAATTACAATTCCTTATTTTTTTGAAAAAATTTAAGACAAATGAACAAAATACGCCACGCGAGTAGTTGAAATTCAAGTAATCGCGCTAATAACCAGGTGCTAATAAATAATCTATTAAATACATTAATGCCTGAATTTTCACCATAAATTAAACTGTTTCGAAGCCAATATGGTTAATACCATAAACAACAATCGAAGATAAATGATTTTATTCAAATCCCATGCCCATAAGAAACATACTCATATGTCTTCTGATCCTACCGATAAACGAACGAAATGCAAATGTTTATATGTCATTTAAACACTGATAAATCATATATATAGTTTCGACGGATTGACCTATAACATCACTCTTTTTAATTAGAAATATTCTATCTATTATTTCTCATGGGATGAAATACCTTACCCGATTGAATGTAGGAAAGTTCGTTCTGTTTTAATAGTAAGCTAGCTGGTCATTTAAAAACGAACAAAACAAAACAAGATTCATTTGTTGAGGGAATAAATTTTTTTGTATTAATAAGGCTACTGTGGGTCACTGGTCAGAGAGTCGGTGACCGCTGGCCTGAATTACGCTGGTTCGTGAGTCTCGGGAGATATTTGCAGCCGCCTCCTCTTGGAAAGCAATGACAACCTACCAAGAGTATAATTGCCTAGTAATCTCTCCAAACTAGCCGTTCGGAACCGGCGTTAAAAAGTAGGTCCCGTATATCTGTGTAAAAACAGCTAAAGAGTTCGAAATATCGAAAAATTCGAATTATCAAGAGTCGGATGTATATACCATATATCTACATCTATTGTTAATTAAGGAATCGGATTAGCCGAGAGCTTAAAGACACTAGCCCTCTAAGCAGGAGTCCCGGGTTCGAGTCCGAGTCCCTGCATTGATATTTGACCGGCTATAATCTGATTCCTAGTCACCAATCCGTCTGGCAAGCGTGGTGACTTAATGCCAACCCCCTTCCATTTGATGGAAGAGGCCTATATTCAGCAGTGGATTGTCGCTAGCGACAGGCTGATGATGATGATGATGATGATTGTTAATTCAATAGAATTATATTGAAAGTCCATATCTGTTAAAAGGAATTCCGAAAAATATTTAAAAAGTCAAAAAACCTCTTCACTATTAAGATGTGATCTTTTTATAGTATATCTTTAATTTTCTTTACTGTTATTATTATTATCATTATTACTATTGTTATTATCACAACTTTTGCTCATATTTACAATTTAGTTTTTGTTTAGGGAGTTTTTGTTTATGTATGTTTCTTTTTCTGGAACCTTTAAAAAGGGCTCTTTTCGTTCGTTTATCGGTTTTACGTGGAAAGAAACCTTTAAAACAGAAACAACACGAACACCAACAATAAAAGCGCAAAGCCAAGGAGAGTCTAACCTCCTCCTTCCCTAGCTCATTGCTTTTAAATAAAATATCGGCGAAACGTGTTCATAGATAAATACGTTCCTGGATCTATCAGCTTATATAAAAACTCAGAAATGGTTTAGAAAAAAAATACAACTTTAAAATATCGACGATTTTTATTGCAAATTGTTTTCTGTTTTTTTTTTTTTTTTTTTTATCTTTATCAAGAATCACACAGATAAATTTTATCGAAGATTTTACAATAGATAATTCTTTAAATGAAATGAAGTTTTAAAGTATGTATTTTAGCCCTGAGTTAAAAAATAATAATTTCCGTTTCGGTTGTAATATTATAGGTACTATTATAAGAAAAACTTTTTAAATATATAAATCAAAACTTATTCTGTATGGTATATGGCGAGTGGTGAACCGCGACCTAATATCGTGTACACCTACTTCCACTTCGACTTTCATTTCCAAGAAGAAGACAATTGCACCAGAACGACCTTTCTCCAAATATCCCTTGGACAACGGAATCCAGAGATACAGACAGAAAAAATATCATGGTTGAAAATTATTTTTCTCCACGTTTCATATATTTTTAAATATAATGAACAATTTTTCAATTCTATAGGGAGGGGAATCGTGTAGCGGCACGCGTAGCATCACTGCTTTGGCATCGTCGTGTCGCTCTTATGACGGTGTTGGAGCCGGAGGTCTAATTTCTGGCTAAAATCCGACTCCTCCACTAATGCTACAAACACATGATAAAATTATCATACTAACTACCCACTGGCTAAGTGGACTAAAGTATACGAGTTCAAAAAAATACTATAGGGTTGTCCGAGAGCTATAAGGTATAAGAGTTATATGGGTTTTAGGATCTGGGAGGAAATAACGAATAGATTTCAGGAACCAAGTTATTTAGGTAGAGCTGATCATAGAAAAAAGATTCGTAAGCCAAGATTCTTGAAAAATGTCGGCTTACATTCATTTGTAGGATCTGGCATTGATTTGTGGAACAGTCTGTCTGTTACTACCTGGGATTATAGTCCTCTGTCCCCTATGATTAAGTTAATTATAAATTTTGTCAAATCCTAATGTCATAGAGTTGTGAAAATTTTTATTCAGCTCTCCCAAGCAGAGATTACCTGAGGTAGAGAGAGGTCATACCATCCTTGTTAAGTTTTGACCAAGTTTCCTTAACAACAAATGGCAAATGTCAGGATGGCTAATGCGTCTTTTGCTTCTGATATCGGGTTTTTGTGAAGAATTATTTAAATTACGTTTTGTCTTTTGATGGAAATCTATGGACATGTTATAATGAGCATACATTTCTATTTTTTGCTTTCTTGTTTGTTAATTGTTAATTTCTTGTAATTGATGTATATTAATGTTTTATTAATTTCTGTATTTAATTTGTATTGCTATTTTGTTGACCTAGCCACAGAGGACTTGTACCTCTAAACAGGTCGAGAAATAAAGATTAATTAATTAATTTATTTATTTAGCCTGTGCCCCGGGCGTATAGAAAATCAGTTTTCTTTTTCCTCAATTATTTTAATTAAATCAATAGCAAACGAATTTATTTTCATGGTATTAAATTTAAAGGATGGCTGCTTTCTCTTTATCTAAATGAACTGATGTGCCCATCCACATAAATTTACCATACACCAATCAATACATATTTCCTTTTAAATATGGGATACTTCTATGGTAAATAGATATTTTGACAAAATAGTTCATTTAATTTTTTAACGCCTAATAATGCAACCCGCAATTCAGCGCGTTCATTATGAATGCATAACCTAGAACCCCCACCCCCTCCCACATACACAATTTTGTCACCCGAAAAAAATAATAACTCTTTTTTATTATAGGTCTCTTATATAGTAAATTTCATTTTATTTTTGTGTTGTTTTTAGTTTGAAAATTTTATAATTTTAATTTTTTTAAGAGCCCACCCTCTCTTCATTTTTGATTTGATTTTAACCAAAAACTAATTAGCTCTTAATCTCAATATAAAGAATCTACATGTGAAATTTCGTTTTGATATTCACACTAGTTTTTAAGCTAGAGTATACACAAAATTTGGTAACGTGCGGTATTAACAGATATTTTGACAAAATATCTCGTAAAATATAATTTTTTTCGATATTCACTCTAAAAGGCTTTTTTGTAGACTAAAATGCAATTGTTTCGATCAATTTTTTTATCAAAATAGTTTCGGCCGTTTTTGAGCAGTAAAACCTCTTTTTCCGGACTAACTGGGACCAAAGGCAAACCGGACAATTCGGATATTTGGGAATTACAAATAAAACAAATCCTCAAATAAGCGAATTTGGATTTATTATGATAAAAAAAACATGTTTATATCAAAATAACATAGAATTGTTTAAAAAAATACATACGTCAAAAAAAATGTGAAATTGTAATTACATTCTTGGTATCAGAGTTAGTAATTATCTATGTGAACATTTATTAAAATAAAAATTCCGGAGGTCCGGATAAATTAGGGTCGGATAAAAGAGGTTTTACTGTATTTAGAAAAAAACGAATAAAAAAATAACGACACTTTTTTCAAGGACAATTACAACACTTGACCATGCCTGTATGGTAAAGTAAAAGAATATTTTGGAATAATAGAACATTGTGGTTGTTTACCTTTGGTAGTTCATTTGCAGCGGTTGTTGATGGATCAGGGCTGCATGCTGAGTGGCCGTCAGAAGACTTTTATGGTTGAGTGGAGTGGATGCTAATTGTCCGTTGCTCGAGGAGGATCCGACCACGGTTGTTGTTGTGATTAGTTCGCCATTGCTCTGGGACGAGAGAATGGTTGTATTTGTTGTCGAGGTGGTGGGCTGCGTGCTCGTGGTCGTCGTCAGAGTGGTCGTCGCCGTCGACGTGATGATCATCTCGGACGAGGATGCGGAGGAGCTCTTCGTCTTGTGTTTGTTCTTTTGGTTAGCCGATCGGGTCCTTCGTTGTTGTCTTTCTGCTATCTGTCGACCATAGATGCCGTAACCGAAACCATAAATCTCATCTTCCTCTTTATCGCTTAGACATGATGATGGGGAATATTTTCCGGGGACGTATATAGGTTGCGAAAGGGAGGAAATCATGCCGGTATTCTGGAAAAATAAATGAACTAGTATAAGAAATTGAATCACAAATCAATTTCTTAATTATTATTAATAGAATTGAAAAGATTTTTTTAGTGAGAGTAGCAGAGATGTAGATTTTTAAGAGTAAATAAATCAAAGCTATCCTCTGCTTGATGCAAATAAACATACACTATAATATAAATGGATATACATAGGTATATATATATATACATGGGGGTCCGCAGAGGGGGGCAAGATGGTGCACTTGCCCCCCCCTGGGATCGAATACAAAATTCTGTAACAACCCTGACTTCCGGCCCGGCCCAACTAAACTATGTTTAATGTACAGTATTTGTTTTTGTATTTAAGGTAGTTGTTTCGCGACAATACTAGCAAAAATTTAATGCTAGAGTATACAGTACAGACAATAAGGATTCATAATTCATAAGCCAAAAACTTTTTGCTGTGTATGTACCACTACTAGCCAATCCAGTGCTCGTTTGACAAACTAAAGTTAACCCACTTTTTAGGTTAAATAAATACGTTGTTGCCAGCTTGTTTATAGTGTAAATTTTTCATTATTTATTCATTATTATCTCAGAAACTGTGTTTTAACTATGAATTAAAATTTTCTTAAAAAATGTATTAGATATTGTTTAATGTTGATTTAGTTTTTTATAATAATGGTAAGAAGAGTATCTTAATTATAATTAAATATGTATGTAAACTTTCCGATATCCCGTATGGTGAAATGTATAAGAGTCTGAAAAACTCTATATTTGGAATTTAATATCTCCGGAACTAAATTGTTCATAAATTTCGTTTTGCCAATCGATGCAGAAGTATTTAAATAATAATCTGTCTAAATTTCAAAAAAATCCTAAGAAAACCCATATGATAAAACAACTACTTTAAGCACTACTGTAACTGTAACCTTCAAAAAATAAAATTTTTAAATAAAAATTTAATAAATTAATTATTTGTCTTCAAGAACTCTCTCTGAAAAAGACAGGTCCTATTTCAATTTCTTACAGAAATAGAGCCGGTCAACATTTTATTTAGAAATACTGGTATGTGATTACATTTAATATATACTACTCAATGAAAATAAATCACAATTAATAGCAATAATTGTTATTTTGATAACAAAATTAATGCACTCAAAAGCTGCTCAAAATGTGTTCCTTGAGATCGTATGGAGACCAGACACCTGCGAGTCAATGAATCATAATTCCGTACTTAATATTATATTTTTATTTAATTTTAATGACAAGTCCCTAATAATTGTCCAAAGTTTTTTACACTCGTGAATCATAATGTATACCTATTCATTTATCTATAGTGTTTATTTACATCAACAGAGGACATCCTCATTGAATTACTCTTAAAAATAATTATTTATTAATTCATTTGGTTAATGTCCATTCTTTATTTAAATAAAATTAATAAATTAATAGGTATTTTGGACAAATTTTATATTTTATTAATTTTTGCACAACGTTTCGTCCGTTTCCGGACTTTATCAAGTGCTCAATCAATTAACAAATTAAACGTACATAAAATAGTGAGAACATCGAGAAAACAATTTAAAAAATTTAAGTTATCAATCTTTCGTCCGGAAACGGACGAAACGTTGTGCAAAAGTTAATAAAATATAAAATTTGTCCAAAATACCTATTAATTTATTAATTTTATTATTAATATAAATGACACTTAAATTCAGATTTTTAAATAAAATAAAGGGCTATTTCTGGTGGCTTAATTTGTACCTAAACTTTCTTGTGATCTTTTAAGATAATATAGATATAGATCTACTCAGTGTCCTAAATTACAAGATAGGTTTGGTAAAATAATCTGTGAAACTACCCTGAATTTTATATTTTTTAAATTTAAATTTTTAATTTAAATAAATACGTCACTGAATTAGTAATAAATGTGTTAAAATATATCTAAGTTTTAATTGGCTTATATTGATTTGATTTTTTTATTAGAAAAATAGATACCCTAGTATTCAATAAATAAGTAGAGAAAATTGTCTAATTAACATATTGAAATATTTTTTATTTTATTTTTTTAAATAGTAACCATATCCTCAAGAAAATTATAAAGTGACTAACAATCGCCTGATCTTAAAGGGCAATTAGCATAATAAATCTAGCGAATTTGAAAAAAAAATTGAGAATTAGAAGCTGATTTTGGGAGTATGTCAGAAAACTTGAAAATCCATGAAAAATTCGACACCGAAAACTTGTTATTTTCTCGAAATTTCAAGTACAATGAAATGTTGATTTCTGACATTATAGAATAAAAAATTGATAATAATTTTAGAGAGGCTGGTGTTGTTGCGAGGTGAAATATATTTTATTTTAATAAAAGTAAACTAAAAATATTTTTTGGGATAATTATTATTTACTGCGAATTATTCCCTAGGTCACTTGTTTCACGTTTCAGTAAATAATAATTTTCCCAAAAAATATTTTTACATTTCTTTTATTAAAATAAAAAATTGACATGATTACACGTTTCATATCATTTTATCAAAAATATATTGTCTTATATCATCAAATTTGTTGGATTTATCGCAAACTATTTGCCCTAAATTTGTTTCAATTGTATTGTTAACCTTGACATTTTTTACGGGTATAATTACTTCACTTATTACAACTGATCCAATCTCATTCATGCATTTATCTACTTTTCTTTCCAATTCTTTTAAAATCTATTTCATTATTTTTTATGAGAGATACAATTTATTTAAGTCGATAAATTTCACAATATATTTTTCTAAATTTTAAAAATGAAAGAGGGGCCTTTAAACAGAATTGTGCTTGTAAATCATAAACTTAATCCACTTCTATCAATAAATATGATTCTATTTTAAATTACCATTTATATCTCACAAGGAAAAATAATAACATGCCTTCAAAAGTAAATACGAGTATGTACAAGTTAAAATAAATTATTGGGCTTTTAGGGTTAATTCAAGTAATTTTACTAAGCAGCATATTGTTTTAAATGGACTGACTTATAACTTTATAAGTAACCTTATTCCTCAATGATTGGTACTATCAATTTCGCTGTTCGACGACTTATCATATACATGTAGTTGTAGTGCTATCAGGACTAAATTCAATTTTATATGTAATTGAAAGGAGTTTAGTTAGTCCTTTTGAAACTGTCTATAATGTGATAATATATCTTTGTTAGTATTTTTTATTCCAAAATAAAATTACACATAATATTCCATCTTCTAATTTTGGGTTTATAAAAGGAAAAGAAAAGGTGTCTTGGATAGAAAGCTTTTTAGAAATTAAATCCTTATTGGCTTACCTGAGGAAGAAATTGGTGCCTGCTAATGCTGCTAGGTGAAGACGGGGATGGTGTTTCGGGTGTTTCGGAGGCTAAAACACGGATTCGGGGACTTAATTCGTTCCATTCGCGACGACGGAGATCTTCAAGCGTTTCGAGTACGTCGGAGTAATGGGTGCACATGGTGCGTGCGTAGCGTGCAGCCAATCCCTCCAGGAACCCTCTTTGTCCATCCTGAAATCAAATTATATTCCAATTAATAAAACTTATTTGGGGATTATGGTTATTACTTAAAAAGTTAGTGTTCATTTTTTTGCTATGTGTAAATACAATGGTAAGGTTTTCATTATTAGAACAAAAGTCTAAGTACATATATAAAAAATCTTCAAAATTGAAAAGTACATCCAATTTATTGATATATTCCGGTGGAAATGCTATGAAAAGATAGAAATTAGAACAAAACTAAACAATTAGAAAACATGGTTTCATTTTTAAGATATCAGGATTTCTCCGAAACTGTTAGAGCTAATTACTAGAAGTTTGGTAAGAAGTTTACTTATAAAATATAAAATCCTTGACGACCATATTGAATACATACTATTATAACATTTTCAAAAATAATTGTGGGAAAAACCAACGATTAGATTTCGGACTCTTCGAAATTTCAGAATTTTTGAATTACTTTATTGAGATTTTGAAGCGTTATCATGATGAAGACATAAACTACCAAGTATTTTTTTTTTTAATTTTGATTTATGTTTTCAAAAAAGAGAACTATCAATTAAAGTCCTAGACCCTTTGATTGAATTGTACATAATTTCGCAAATGCACCCTATACTACTTTATGAAAATGACTCACTATGTGAAATTGAGCTGATATTTACAATAGAAGAGTCTCATAATTAAAAGAAAATAATATTATAAAAAAAGTGAAAACTTTTTCCTCCATTTTAAAATTGGAATTAATTTAATTTATTTATTAACTAAATAGTTGTTTATTAAAATATATTTATTTAAAAATTCGAAAATTTAAAAAAAAATTGATAGATATACGCCATGTTTCGATCAAGATTTAAACTCATTTTCTTATGAAGAAAAATTGAATTAAATTAATTTTCGATGATAGTTAGTACTCCTATAAATTTGAAAAACAATATACCTATTCTATGTTTCCATTATTCAGGACAAAATCTTATAATAGGGATCAGTCACTGATTGTATGGAACTATAATATAATTTTAATAAATTTAAAGACTTTTATATACGTCGATATTTGACTTTATCGGCAACAAAGCCCCTTTAGACAGAATCTGTCTTCATATCTGTAGGTGTGTATTTTGTAAATAACGTAGGGGTTAGTTTATAGCCGGTCATTGCACTGAGTTGGATTTGAATTCGGACCTCCATTTCCGTTTGGAAAGAGGCTACATTTTGGGATACCATGGTCCCTATTTTCAGTTTTATTAAAAACCAAATTGGGATTTTTTATTTGACCATTAATAGGTAAATTACACGCAGATTCTTATAAATATGCACAATTATTATGTAAATCTATTCTCTGGCCTATAGTAAATTTCTCTGATGGATAAAAAAGGATTCTTTTTCTCTCATTCAGAGTTTTAATATAAAAAAATATTCCCCTCGGCTCAATAAATTTACCAATATAATCACGACTATTTGCTTTTCTAAATATCCCTAAAAATATCAAAGAAAAACGAAAAATATGTTGGTAAATATTTTCTATTATGAAGGGAGAAATGTAATAAGTGAAAATTTACTAAGTATATTACATGAATATAAAAAATTTAAAATATTTTTGTGAATTATTTGCATTTAAGTACTATCATGAACCATTACCATAATTTCATAAAAAATGCATATTCCCCTGTTTTCACAAAGAACAACTCGTAAAATCTTGTTAAGGGAAGTATTAACAATTTATCTTTATCAAATTTTAAATATTACAAAAAAAAATAAAATAAATAAAAATAAAAATAAAAATAAGGCTACTGAATATATCCCAACCAAATTCAGACTAAACCTAATCATAATAAATGTTTTTTGGGTTTATGATTTTTTAATATGTCGTATTAAAAAAAACAGTTCATTATTTAAATTATTTCAAATTTCTCTATTAAAATGAACAAGTGAATTATTCTCTGAGTAAATTAAGTCTTGTTATTGTGCAGGGTATAACATAAACTATTGAGTAGATTCCCTGCTATTGTGGTGCAGAATCTAACCCTTAAGGCAAAATTAATTATGAAAGCTGCTTTCAAAGAGACACCAGGATTCTTGAAATGTTTAAGTTTCTTCAAGAATACTCCGTAAACAGAAGACCAAAAGGCTCAAAAGCTTAACCGCCTACTGGATAAATTGTCAGAACTCCAGCAAAAGAAAAAAAAACAACTACAACTTTTAAGTTGTGTAAACTTGCTATTCGCCTGGCATATTCAATTTTCTTTGGAGCAGATTTACCATTGCCAAAATAAATTACAGTTTGTGAAGTGTAATTCAACAGAGAAAATAGTAAGGATATGTCATAGAACAAATTGATTTAAGCTCGGAATACTGTCGTCTTCACTCACATAAGTGAACTCTTATGAATGAAGATGCTTATTGGTATTATCATTCAACTAATTTAATATATATTTTATATTTCAGTGAACATGAATTTTTAAATTTCTTTCTTTGATGGTCAGTCTGTTTTCCTTTGGAATGAGTCGCCTAAGATAATATTTATTCTAACAAGAGAAATTAAATATTCGCCTCTAAGTTTAATTTGCCTCGAACATGAGATTTTCAAATTAACAAGAAACCTTTGTGGTCAAATTAGTATCAAATTTACTTTATTAGAGACTGGAATTTCTTCCCTGCTTGTATCTTTCCATAATTCTTCAATCTTCACAATTTTTTCTAGAGAGTTCGAGTCACTCTTAGCTTATAGGTGTTGCATACTTATTTTAGATGAATTGGTTTTTGCACTACACGAATTTTTCTTACAACCTAGCTTCTTTGAAATCATCAACCAATTTTCCCCTATTAAATTAGTCCACATTAAATGTAATCATAATTCCTGTCACATAATTTCAATCAAAATAAAAAAAATACACAACACAGAACTTGGGATACTTGATATGAAAGGAATTTTTAAAAAATCAAAGAATAATTTTTGAGAGATGAAAAAAAAGCTACACCAATCATCAAGTAAAGACATACATTGATTAAGTCGATTTGGACCAAAAGTTTACCATATCTTTGCTAGCTGATTCCTAGCTTAAGTTTTAAATTTTTTGCTCTTTGACTTATTGACACTAAAATATAACAGTGCCTATATACACACAGCCCGATCATTAAATTTACGAATGAGTTTTGGCTTTAATGCTCAAAAAAATATTTTATTTTCCCAAGAAAAGTTTCTATATATTAAGGCAGAGGTTCCCAAACTGTGCGCCGCGGCCTTTTCACAGTGAGCCGGGAAGCTTCATAATCAGGGGGACCCAGAGAGGGGGCCAAATAGTCAAATGCCCCGGGGCCCCGGGCGGGAGGTTGATTTTTTTTCTTATACTACACTAAACTATTTGTTATCTGCGAGGTCCATAAAAAAAAACAAGAAAAAATAGACTTTAACCAAGAATTGTAGAACATTTTTTTAGATGTTGCATTAACCATGTTAGATATATAGAAATTTAACAAATCTATGTTTCTGGTTTAATCCATTGATTTTTTTTTTATCAAAATAGAGGTTTCAGCCAAAACCACCTAGGTGACAATCGCAACAGAACGCACAACGTTTCGACACCTAATGCTGAAGTCGTTTTCAAGTGGTTATGAAGTCTACCGTTAGTCTTCCTAGATTACTGATAAACTTCACAACGACTTGAAAAATATTTCAAAATTAGAAGTGCATTCTGATGAGATTATCTCATTAAAAATATCCAATCTAAATGGTTTCTAATGAAACTTCTTTTTTGATTAATATTTCTCTTTTGACACTACATCTTTTGTTCTTTTCAAGGAAATAATTTCTTCCTCATTTAGTCCTATAAATAATGGCCAAAAATAATAATATAAATCTTAATAATAATTCACCAGGGAAAATTATAAAAAAATAATTCGTTTGCATTAAAATTATTTTTTTCCGTATTTCATTCAATGTTAATTTCTCTTTTAAAATTCGATTTCATTTTCAAGTAATTATTCAATGATAAAAGTTATCAGCATAAAACAGAGAGAAAGAGGATGAAAGAGAGAGACAGAAAGTTAGAGGAGGCAAAAGGGTAAAGGGGTAAGGAGGGGGTAGTCTTAAAGTAAACATAGATAGAAGCGAATGTCTTTTGGTTATGACCATAAAAGCGAGTTAATAGCCCCTTGGCACTCTATAAAGGGGCATAAATTGAAATTGCGAATAACAAACATCAATTTCGACATCGCCATTCCGGAAAATCAACAAGACTTATTAAAATTTAATATTATAATTAATATTAAGAATATTTTTAAATTAAAATATTTTCTCATTAAAAAGTACTTTTTTATATGCAATGTTGAATGCAAGAGACACACCACCTATAGCTAGATTTTGGCAGATTTTTGGGGCAGTCAATAACACACCATTAATCCATTAAATCCAGACATTTTCACCCCTCCCCCCCTCCTCTTGTCCCACATTTTTGTAGACAAAGATATACATATATAAATGAATCCACAGATACCTTCGACCCCGCCCAACCCATAAAATTCTTTCTTCTTCTTTTCACGATGGAGGGGCCAACCCAGGCCTTTAGGGGTTGCACCTTTTTGGTGTAACTCCTTCTCTCATCATTATCATAAAAAAAAGAATATAAATATTTAAGTAGACAATAAAATAGTGTGCCTTCTGCTGGAATTATAAATTTTATTTATAACGAGACTATAGTTTTGCCCTCTTCATCAGTCTATTATATACGTGTAAATCTCACTCTCCATTCATACATTAATTCCTGTGACTCAATTGTAATAGACTGATGAAGAGGGCAAAGCCCACGTTATAAATAAAATTTATAATTTCAGCAGAAGACACACTCTTTTATTCTCCTTCAATTTACAAAAATTCTGCTATCCTCGTCAAAAAACTTTCAATTGAATATGAATATGTATAATATATATAATTTATTTTTTCATGACTATAGTTTCGAGGGTATGACCTATAACATCAGTAATTTTATTCAGGAAAAATTTCATCTGTACTTTCTTATGGGTTCATTTGCAATCTCATTGATTTCTTTTATTGAAATTAAAAGATTAAAAGATTAAGAAATTAAATTTATGCCAATTTTATTTAACCAATTTTAATATTTATGGCCATAAAATATAACAAATTATAAATGAGCATAGCAAGTTTTGAAAAAGTTTTAAATTTTTCATTCATGTATTACATTTGTAAATACAATATCAAACGTTTAATCTCAACCTGTTTTCTAGACCAGCCAGGTATATATCGTAATTAACCACCCTCGAATAAACAAAACTAATCAACTTAACAGTTTATAAAGATTTCAAATAATATAATAAACATCAATACAAGAGCTAAGATTCTATTTTTCCTTTTGCATCCCAGCTAAACCCTACACCTTGTGCCCAAGGAAAAAAAGCCCAGTCCAGTGAAAGAGAAGGCCATTTTGATTTTGATGCTCTGCTTGAGCTAACAGCAAATCTTTAACCCGTGAAATTAAACGCACTCAAACCTTCTCTTCCCTTTTTTCAACTACTATATTCGTTTCTCTACTCTTTCATTCTTTCGCCTTACCATAGATACGGTTTAAATTTATAATTTCTACTCTCCCTCCTAAAGTCATAAAAATATCAGCAAAATAAATTTGATTTAAAACTCTAAGGGTGGTAATAATTCTTGTTGTTTTAATTCTAAAAAACGACATCAAATAGTCTTAAATATATTGGGATTTATATGACAAACTTTTTTATGATAAGGATGGAATGAGAAATTGTTTCTAGAATAAGTATAGAATGAGAGAAATGGATAGTAATTATGGCTTAGGATGCAAATTTAAGGATTTATAGTATTCAGATTTGATGAAATTGTTAAAACGCATATAGAGAGGGAAGTTATGGCTTGAATTCAGATTATGGATATTATTATGGATAACCACACAAATATTGACTTTAGAATGAATTAACAACATAACATATAATGAGTCAATCAACTTTTGTAAGTTAATACTAACTTTAACAAATATTTAAATGAAGTTCCTAAAGATTAGATTTTTCAAAAACAAAAATTAATCAGATTGAACGTTATTCGATTTTTTACGACTTCAACTGCAACTTACATTTCATTGTTTTAAAAATAATGATTGAGTAGAAATAGATCGACAAAATGTCCAACTATGATCAATTTTTATTTTTGAAAAAAAATATTTTATCTACATCTCTACAAATTTTCAATTCAATTGATAAATTATGACAAGAATCATTCAATATTAATAAACATTTTATGGAAAATAAATTAAATGACAAAAATTGTGGCCCTTTATAGTAATTACTCCTTCTAATAAATGTGTCTATTTCTTCGTAACAAGTTTTAGAAACTACAATAATAATAGTATTAAAATGAATTCTACTATCACAGTATAAGACATTAATTCTCACACATATCAGGTTGTGAAATAGATGTTATAAATAAATAAAATTTATAATTCCAGCAGAAGACACACTCGTTTATTGTCTCCTTCAAAGTATTTATGTTATTGTTTATTTTTTAACTACTGTCAATGATTTCTCTTTGGCGAAAAAAAAAGAAAAAATCTACTACTTTTTATTTTAATATAATTTATCATATTATATAATATATTTATACTAAATACTTTGATCAAGGCTTCATCTGAAAAATAAGATCGATATCAAATCAAAAATGTATTTATAAGAATTTATATAGCTTTTGGAACACTTTCTTTATTGAAATAATCAAATAGAAAATAACAGAATGTTTTCTACATTTGATTCAATCGCGAATCTAATGTAGGGAATTTTTGTCAAATATTGAGTGAAAATAATATTTGAACTTATATATTTCTAACTTGAAATAATCATATTAAATAAATTATAATTTTTCTCATTAATATATCAAAGAATAATTGATACGTCAACGAGAATATTTTTGACCGCGCTGATTTGAAAAAGATATTTTCATCTCGCGAGACTACTGCGGATTACGCTATTGGAGTCTGCGGAGTATTAAGTCGCTATTCACGAAATGACGTGTTGGATTGTAGCTAAGTGGATCACATTTTTTTCTCTCTTGGTCCAGACTTAATACTCCGCAGACTCCAATAGCGTAATCCGCAGTAGTCTCGCGAGATAAAAATATATTTTTCAAATCAGCGCGGTCAAAATAATTCTCGTTGACGTATCAATTATTCTTTGATATATTAATGAGAAAAATTATAAAATAGAAAATAGACGAATCACTTTGTATTATTGTATAAAGCGTACTTATTAAGAAATTCGGAAAGAGAATTATTATTCTTAATAAATTAACACAGGAAGCAAAAATCGATAAAAAAATGGCTAGTTAACTGTATTTTATTTTTACTTTATCATACAGGGTATGGTCAAGTATTGTAATCGTGCATGAAAAAAGTGTTTTTTTTCCTTCTTTTTTTCAAAATATTTAAAAAACGGCTGAAACTATTTCGATTAAAAAAATTGAGCGAAACCATGGCATTTAGGTCTACAAAAAAGCTCTAATAAGTGAACATCGAAAAAATTATATTTTTCGAGATAATAATTGTTTTGTCAAAATGTCTGTTAGTTAGTTAGTTAGTTAGTCTGTGCGTTACCAAATTTGTGGACGAGCTAGCTCAAAAACTAGTGAGAATATCGAAACCAAATTTCACACGTAGTTTTGGTCCATTGAGATTAAGAGCTGATTAGATTTTGGTGCATATCGACCCAAAATTAAGGGGGGTCGAGGGGGGGGGGGGGGGTTAAAAATTAAAAATCTAGGTCGTTTGAGCAAACTCAACCAAATTTTGTATACATAATCAGTGGGTCCCTAGAAGTCTAAAAATGCAAAAACTAACCGCCCGAAATGGGGGGGAGGGTCGAAAAATGAAAATCTTTACCATTTACCAAACTCAACCAAATTTTGTATACATAATCATTGGGTCCCAGGAGTCTAAAAATGCAAAAACTACTCCCCCCCACATGATTATAAATAATTTTATTAAATATTAAATATAAGTGAGAGGCCAGGTTATATGGCAAAGTCAAGTGGATGGCCACATCAGAACACGTCAGCTTATTATAAGTAAAATTATATTTTATTTTCAGTGGGCGTGCAGCACCTGAGAAGCAAGGTCTGGTCCTTCATCAGAGAATCCAGTTCCCTGCAACTTGGTAAGACTATTTTTATTTATTTATTTATTTAATTAATTATTATGTATTTATTTACTCGCCATCTTCTTCTATGACATTTGTTCTATGATGTGATTTTACTCATCTATTATTGTTTTTCTCCTGCTTTAATAAATTTTTTAAGTTAGTATGGTCTCGAAATTAAGTTGAAAGAAATAAAAATACAATAAATTTTAATCTTAATGTTTTTTAATGAAATATCTTTAAATAAAAGTAAAGAAGTAGTGCATAGGATTTTATTATTTTGTTGAGTAATTAATAACTTTTTTGAAATCCAGTTTTATATCTGAAAAATGTATAGTATTTTTTTTTCAATTTCATTTTAAATAATGAATTTAGTATAATATTGGTTTTAGCATTATAATGGTTTTATTAAACCATTACTTTTATATATTTTTATTTTTACTAGAAATAATAGTGAAAAATATACGTTGTATAATTATAATTTATTGCTCTTTATGCAATTTCCTATATATTGCTTGATATAAACGAACAAATCGTTTGTTGAGTAACCAGCTTAATATTACAACAAAACGAATTTACCTCCATCCAATCGGGTATTTGAACCATAGAAATAACAGTTCGAATATTCCTAAATATCGTAAAAAGACGGACGATGAAGGCCAAATATTCGAAACTATAGTCTCTAACAAACAACATCTAATTATTATTTGTTTAATTACATAAAGCAGAGGACAACCTCATTAATTTTTACTTTACCATACAGGGTATGGTCAAGTATTGTAATCGTGCATGAAAAAAGTGTTTTTTTTCCTTCTTTTTTTCGAAATATCTAAAAAACGGCAGAAACTATTTTGATTAAAAAAATTGAGCGAAACCATGGCATTTCAAAAGCCCTAATAAATTAACATCGAAAAAATTATATTTTTCGAGATAATAATTGTTTTGTCAAAATGTCTGTTAGTTAGTCTGTGTGTTACCAAGCTAGCTCAAAAACTAGTGTGAATATCAAAACCAAATTTCACACATAGTTTTGGTCCATTGAGATTTAGAGCTGATTAGATTTTGGTGCATATCGACCCAAAATTAAGGGGTTGGAGGGGGTTAAAAATTAAAAATCTAGGCCATTTGAGCAAACTCAACCAAATTTTGTATACATAATCAGTGGGACCCCAGAAGTCTAAAAATGCAAAAACTAACCGCCCAAAATGGGGTCAAAAAATGAAAATATAGGCTCTTGTACCAAATTCAACCAAATTTTGTATACATAATCAGTGGGCCCTCAGGAGTCTAAAAATGGAAAAACTAACCCTCCTCCTACATGATTATAAATAATTTTATTAAATATTAAATATAATTGAGGGGCCAGGTTGTATGGTAAAGTCAAGTGAATGGCCATATCAGAAAACGTCAACTTATTTTTATATGAATGAATGAGTTAGGTGATTATTAAGGTAATTATCACCTAACTGATTTCATCAAATAAAAAGTTTAATATTGTTTTTGTATTTTCCTAAGTATTTAATAAGTAAATATTAGTTTAAAATAATTAAGAAAATAATTAATATGGAAAAATTGTAAAGAAACTTTTCATAGGTAGCCAAGTTGGCAGACACATTAAAAAAAATAATGATAATTGAATTTAAAACTTATTAAATATTAAATATAAGTGAGGGGCCAGGTTGTATGGTAAAGTCAAATGGATGGCCACATCAGAACACGTCAGCTTATTCTTTTATTCTATCAAAAATGTCATAAGAATGTATTTATTAGTATAAATAGACAATTAATTATTGTTTATAATAATGTACCATGTACCTACTCTTATTCTTTTGTATTTCACTTTGCCAAACTTTTTCATCGAACTAAGAGTTTATTTTTTTAAATCTTACTCCCTGATTTGAATATTCTATTAAAATGTTAATTTAGTTGATAGATGCTTAATAAGAAATTATGAGGATTGTTTTCCATGTGATAAATAATAATAAAAATAATAACATCATCATACTTAACATAAATGAGAAAAAATAGTAAATAAAAAAAAGAAAACATTCTGATTATATACCATACATAGAAGATAAAAGAAACAAAAATTAGACGAGGCCAAATTGAAATCACTTGATCCTCGTGGAAAGAAATATATCTCTTTCTTGCAGACCCTCCAGGCTTACTCTCTCTACTTGTTCGCAATATATAATACAGGAGTTATTTCTTCTCTTAGGGTGAAGAGAGAGGCTAATCATTAAAAAAAAGTCATTATGAATATAAAAGATTCAGATGTAGAGGAAGAGTAGTACAGAGAAAGGAAGAGAACAGGGCGGGAAAGAGAGGAGGTTGTATTTTTTTATAGACAGATACATTAGACTGATTAGAGTCCTCAGAAAAGAGTAAAAGTGAAAGCAAGTAAGGGGTTGAAATATTGATGGAAAAATATATATAAAAAAAAAAAAAAAAAACAAGTAAACATGCACAAGAAGTCTAGGAGGAAATTACTTTTAATAATGGATCAAGTAGAATGGGGAAAACAGAGAAAGAAATAAAGATTTAGATTTACAGGGGATCAAATCAAAAATTCACTTACTTATTTATAAGTACACATGGATTTATTTATTTTTTTATTTATTTTACAAAAGTTAAGCCTTAACCAATAGAGACACAAAAAATATAATATGCCTTTTGTAGACGTAGTGAAAGCACATAAACCCGTTAAATCAGAGATTTGTTTTAGTTTAATGAAAATATTGAGGTCATTTTTAAGGTTCCGTTCAAAAAGTGAAACAAGACCCTATTAGTGTCCCTACAATGACTGTCTGGCTGCCAGTGAATCAGAGCACTAGCTGGTAAACAAAATAAGATACAAAACTTAAAATTTACAAGCAATTCGTATTCATTTCAACTACTGAATCCGAGGATTTAGTGATGATTTTGATTATATGTCAGAAGGGTTGATTTTACCTCGGGAAATGAACCCTCGTGCCAAAATGCTATCTGTTTCATTGGCTTGAAAGAGCTCAGAGGCGAATTGGTTCGAAATGCACATCACGGGTAAAAACTTTTTACTCAAAGATCATTAAACAAATTTCGATATCAAGTGTTTCTAAATATAAACATACAGCCAAACCATATTTTTTTTTTTTTTAAAGGGAGAAGGTTTTTTTCCCCTTCCTGGCTTTTGGTCAGAACCATTTAGCCAATCACATTCTTTGTATTATTTTATAATTTTAAATATTTACACTAGCCCTTAGTACAAATATCTGAAGAGCCATCACATCTTTTTCACTGCACTCACACAAGGCAGCCAAACCATATATTTTAAATAAAAATTTGTAAGGATTTCGATTTAAGAAAAATGTCAAAGTTTAATGACTAATGCCGATTTGAATATAAAATTTGAAATTGTTGATAATAACAGCTAAGATTTATAAAGCCAATTATACGAGAGATTGACAACTCCTGAATCTGAGGTGTTAGGGGTGATTTTTATTACAAGTCAAAATCATCCCTAGCATAATTATTATTTTTTTTATAGGGCCTCCACATCTCCCCTTATAGCCCTCCGAGCCTCCCACTCAGGATCGGGTTGAGTATAATTATATACATATACATAGTATATTCATTTATATATAGGTTTATGTTTATTTGTATCAGGCTTAGGACACCCACATTAGTTTCCTCTTAACAATACGACCAACCATAATATAGTTTAATATGGCTTATCACTTTATTTAAATTGAGAATCAGTTGGCCGCGAAATTTTTTCCACTGCAAATTTAAATCTTAGATTGAAAAGCTTTTACGCGTGTTGTATCCTAGATTGATTCCACTTTGATGAACAGCCATTGGCACGGATTGCTTTTTGGTATTTAAGTTTAATTCCTGAGAGGGTGAATAAAATCCTTCTGACATGTCATAAAAGTTACCCATAACAACCCCGCCTCAGTAGAAGACTCGGTTGAAATTTTTTCCAACCAAGGTTATGTTATGATTAACTGTTAACTTTCTTGAGAGAGATAAATTTTATGATAAAATTTAAGCTCTTCTTCTTTAATCTGCTGAGGAAATCATGATATGGATGACATATATTCAAGATATATATAATCAATAAGGTAGTAAGTATTCAATGCGAATTTGCCTTCTGACATAAATGGTAGATAAATATTAGTGAACAAATTTTTCTTCCTTAAGAATGTGTTTTTATTCATCAATGACAACCGGCTCTAGTGGTTGTAAAATAATAAAAATAAATAAAAAAAGTATTAGAGAGAAAAAAGGTAGCCGGGCCTCAAAGTTTATTATTAATTAATTATAAGATCGTCTGTAAATAAATTTTCAATTTTTTTATTATCCAGATCAATATTATCCAATGTGGATAATATTGATCTTATTATTGTATATATATTGTTAAGTGAGGAATTATATTTATTAAATATTTTCCTAAAGTGTGCTTTAAGTATGTGAATAACAAATCTTTTGTCAATTATGAAATAATTGGTTAAGATAAATAAATAAATAAAAAAAAAAAAAAAAAAATTTATTATTTAATAAATGTGAGGGTGAGCGATTCTTTCATTAGAATCTAAACTAGAAAAATGACTAAAAAGGGCACGGATAGAATGATCTCTCTTCCTTTAGATTTAGATACCAAATACAAGTCTAGACCTGTTCACAATAGCAGAGATTATTTCTTAATTTCTATTATTCTAGGGACGGCCTTTTGACTCTAGGTAAGAAAATGAATATCAGATTGTTTTGCAATGAACCTTCTCGTGAACGGCTCTCTAAAGAGTGAAGCTCTTAACCACCGATCCCCGAATTCTAAACAATCCTTAATGTTTGTATGAAGATAGAAATTTATTATTTTTCATTCTTTATTTAATTATTTAATTATAATTTTCAAGGTTCTGTAGTGGCCTGACTATTATTAAACTATTATTAAACGAATTACCATAGTATTCAAACCAAAATTAATATGTATTGTCTAAAGCCCTATGTCACAAAGATTTCGCACTCAAAGTGCCCGTATTTGTATATTAAATTAAATAATAGGTTATCTTTCTGAGATGTATTAAACAAAGAGACTTGTAGATTAATTCAGAAGACATGTCAACATGTTCTAATTTAATTTTCCATGCTCTAAGATGGAGATCTCAATCCATGTTTTTATGGAGTGTCCACGAGTTGATCTAATGAGATCATAAAACAGTGAGAAAGAGATGTAGCAAAAAGGTTATGGAAAAATAACGTCTCCTTTACACTCGTGTAGTATTCACTCCGACTATAAGGACATCTATTTAAACGCCATATTGAATTTCCAAATAGACACTAGATACGACGCGGGTCGTAAAATTTTCCATCTCCTCTAATCTAGTAGACAAGGCGAGAGAGAGACGTTAAGGGTAGGGCAAGCTTTTTAGGATTTAATCTCGCTCCTCTGCTTTTGCGAAAGTAACCAATAGCACTCGATAATTCAATTTAACCTTAGTATTAAAATTTGAAAGAAGCTTTTTCGAATTCGAACTTTGATTTTGATTAGTTTATATCTGAAGTGTAGGTACCCAAGTTTCACTAAAAAAAATATAAATAGCAATAGATATGCCTGAAAGTGAAACCATAATCAAAGAGTTCCATGTGATTCAAACTCCCACCCCCTTATAATTTCGATAAAAATAAAATTAATTTAATGTTTAAAGAAAAGATAAAAAAATTAGATGAAAAGTGAAAACTTTTTCACAACTCGGTACACTCTTTGAAAATTTGGAGATCTGATAATTTTTCGTCTTCGGATGGTTTCAATTAAGGTATGAAAATTAACACAAAGACGCAGATACAAACATTAAAGTCAAATTCCAATCGTTCAAGAGTTCTTTCCTTTTCAACCTGTGTTCTGCGGAACTCCGGGGTTCCGCGATATATCTCTGGGGATTCCGTGGCCAGGTGACACTTGGAGTACGATTTCATTCTATTAATAAGTTAATTACATTAAATTTATTTTAAAATTTTTTAGTGAAAAATACAATACTAATTTTTAATTTTTTTTACATAAAGTAGATATAAAATATTGATTTATTTTATATATTATTTTAAGATATATTTTTCTAAGGATGGGGTTCCCAGAAAAAACCACATAGTTCTAAGGGTTTCGTGAGTAGACAAAGTCTGAAGACCACCTTTAACGGATCGTTTTTTTTCTTCTGATTTTCTGTATTTTTCAACCAGAAGTTCTGATAGTTAATTTAAATAGCTTTTCGTTTTGGAAATACACATTTTTTGCATCAGAACGAATTGATTAAGTTATCGAAGACATCGGTATCTGTAGACAAGCAGACAAAAAATTCATGTATGAAAAATATTTATCAATAAGGAAAAATTAATGAGCTTGTATTCTGCTTACAAATATTCATATACATTCATATAAATAAAATTGAATGTATGTAAATTTGTTTTGTTTAAATAGTAAGCTGGTTCCTTCACAAACTGAAATTCGTTTAAGTGACTAGCTTACTATTACAAAAAACAAATTTACCTACATTCAATGGGTTTTAGGACCCATGAGAAAAAACATTTATTTTAAAATTAAAAAGATTGATTATAAAGGTCAAACCTTCCAAATTATAGTCGCTAACAAATAAATTATATTATTTATTTATTTGTAGGTACCTATATCTTTAACTTTTAAGGAGTCGGTGTTGGTTATAGGTGAAACATTTTAATATAATAATAAAACTTGAGTAAGATACGAGGTAGGTTTCACAAAAAAGAAATATACGGTATCTTTATTTCAAGCAGGGGAAAACCTCATTGATTTGACCTTATGAATATCATCTCTACTACTACTGACTAAATCTTTCCAATTATATATCTAATATATTTCATTTATAATATATTTCATATATTTCTAATTTTTTTTTTTTTTTTTTTACTGAAATAATATGAACATACATTTGTTCAATAAAGGTCTTCTCCCTATTAAATGTGAGATTTTTTCGTTTTATGAGCTTGGAGATTTAATTTAATTATTGTTTTTTCAAAAAAGTCTTCCTCGATGTTTCTCAGGCTCCAGGATTTCAATTTAAATCAAAACTTGCATCTGGACTCTCCAGCTGATACTTTTCACATTTTAACTTGAAATTCACAATTTTTGAGATATAGCTACTTCAAAGGACATAAAACGGGATGATTTTCTTTAGAAATTTCATATTTTCGACATTTTCCATAAGTTAGATAGACTATCATTATCTATAAGTAGGAATGTATAATTTCAACGTTCTAGCTTGTCAAGTACAAAAGTCTTTGAATTTCACAACAAACATAATTTCTGAGCAAACAAATGTCCTTCTTTATATCAAATCTATAGTACTTTCACCTTCTCCACTCCGAAAAAATTTCTATCTACTTATCTGGTATATATATAATTATTTTTGATTCTTCGTATTTAAATATGACCCCCTCAGTTTTAGCTTTAAAAATAAACTAAGAAGAGGGCAGCACTTGATGGGAACGCCTATAGTTAGATAACCATTACTAGCAAGAGACACGCAAATTGCATTCTCCAGGCTTGGATTTAAAGCAATTTTTAATATTTTCTTGAAGTCCTATCTAGCTCCAAAAAGTCTTGTACATAATGCCGCCTAGTAACTTCACCTTCTCAGACAAATAAAATGAATTTAGAATTTCTCCCAGACAATGAAATTTTAGAAAATTATTTGACTTAGAATGTAAATAGAAATCGAGAATATGCGGGTTTCGAAAATATTTTATTATTACATTTTGTATAACTATAATATAATGTTAAATGTAGAATTTCGTAGCAATTAATTTCATATATTTGTTCTTTAAATTTTGAATGCTTTTTGAATTATTTGTCTTTAAATGAAATCAAAGAGTTTCAAATATATTAATTTAGAGATATCGAACAAAAGATAAAATAATAATAAATAAGTCTCATCTTAAATGAAATATTATTTATTATACTGTCAACAGATCTCCCTATTAATAAGGATAAAATTTGTTATGAAAGAGAAATGAATATTTTCCAAACAAAAGAGAATTAATTTTAAAGTTAAAACATTAATTATAAAATTCTTCACTGATTCATTATTCATTGGGATTTATTATGAAATTGAATTAAATATCATAAAAACAGCTCCCAAACGATGGAGGGATGAAAAATAAGATAATTTAGAAATAATTATTTTTGGTTTCTAATTCTAAATTCTATCATAGTATATCTATACTATATATTTTAATTTGAGACAAAGAATAGGAAAACATTATGATCCTAATAATAAATAAATTATATAGGGTGGTCCAGAAAGAAATTCATTTTTGAAAATAGAAAGAAAACAAAACCATTATATTTAAAATCGTTTAATCTTATATAATATAAAGTTTATTAAATGTAGGTAATTTTAGTTTTTGAAAATTAAATCATCAAGATGACGTCCTTGGCTTTTGCGACACTCTTCCAAACGGACATGAAAATTTTGAAAAACTTTTAAAAAGTTTCTTTTGAAATGTCTTCCATTTCTTCCTGAATATTCAGCTTCAATTGCCCCAATGTTGTCAGATTATAAGCATATACCTTTATTTTAAGGTGTCCCCATGAAAAAAAGTCTGCTGGACCTAAATCGGGACTTCTGAGGAAACATATCCCTTATCACGAGCATGCTCTCATTCGAAGTTGCAAGAATCGCGAGATTACAATCGAAACTCAAAGTTTCAGTAGGATGGAGCCAAGTGTCACACTTCGAATGAGAGCATGCTCGTGATAAGTGATATGTTTCCTCAGAAACTGATTTCACGAAGGGGTGACATAACCTGGCCTCCGAGGAGTCCAGATTTAAGTCCAGCAGACTTCTTTTTATGGAGACAGCTTAAAAGCAAGGTAGGTATACGCTAATCTTCCGACAACATTGCGGCAATTGAAGCTAAATATTCAGCAAGAAATCGAAGCCATTTCAAAAGAAAATCCTACTAAAGTTTTTCAAAATTTTCGTGATCGTTTGGAAGAGTGTTGCAACAGCCAAGAACGTCATCTTGATGATTTAATTTTCAAAAACTAAAATTACATTTAATAAACTTTATATTGTATAAGATTAAACGCTTTTAAATATAATAGTTTTGTTTTCTTTCTATTTTCAAAAGTGAATTTCTTTCTGGACCACCCTATATTTATAAACCATTAATCTGACTATCAAAAGAACGAAAACAAATTTACTTAAATTCGATGCACAGCTCACTTATAATATTGTAATATTTTTTTAAGCATGTTTGTTTTCGCCGCTTTGGTCATTTCTTTGCTCTATACTCCACTAAGTTTTAAGCTTGCCCTAAGCCCTGGTGTGAGAAGGCTGTAGTTGTGAGTTAATTTAGATGATTATTTCTTAAGAAAATCGTTATGATACTTTTGCAAAGAATGAATGATATAGTTATAAATAATATATACAAGTTTATAATAATATTTGTTTAAATTGTTGGAAGGTGTCAAATAATAGGCACAAGAAAGGTTTTACATTATTATTATTATTTTTTTTTTAATGATACTTTTTTTCTTAAATAACAGCATCTCTCGCTCTTAAGTCGTCAATTTAAAAGTTTTATATACTTTTCCCTCAATAAAGAATCGAAAAGTCTATCTTTATTGCTATCACTTGAGAAATGGAAAGAGAGAGTAAAAGACAAAAACAACAACAACAACACAAAAACAAAGTTTGAGTTAGACGTTAAAAAAAAGGTGTGGAATGATGAGGAGCGACTGAATGGATCGGGTGGGACAGACCCATTTTCTATCTATCTCTCTATATTTAAGTGAGAGGGAATCCGATGTGGAGTGTCGGGTGAAACGAAAGAGATAGTGACTTTTGACGATCCAAGAAACCCAATTGAGGGGTGGAAGCGGGGGGTTGAAAAAAACGAAAGTTGAAAAAGAGAAAGCAAAATGAAAAGTTTTTACTCCGGGATAAATAAACAGTGATTTTGATATATAGGTGGAAGTTTGTTGTTTTGTTACCTGTTGGGTTGTTTAGTTCAGATTCAATCAACGCTCGCCCTCTTTCCTCCTTAAAGTGGAATCAATAGAAGGCAGGCTGATTGGTTGACCCACTGGACTAATAAATACTTGAAGAGAACTTTGCTGACTGAGCACAATTACCTACAGCTGCTATGTCTCTTAGTGATTCAATTAAGACACTAAGCAGACAATCCGATACAGCAGGGATACTACACCTTCTGTTCTCAGGCTACATACATTCATACATATGTAACAGGAATAGCAGGGAATTGGGAAAAAATTAAAAACACAGAGTTTTTATTAAATGGGCAAGAGGCTTCGTCAATTTATTTTGAATTCCTCAGTAGCCCATTTAATCACTCTTTGTCAAAAAACAATTTCATTATACGACAAAATACCATTATAGTGAAATTGTATTTTGACAAAGAATGATTAAATGGACCACTGAGGAAGTCAAAATAAATTGACGAAACGTCTGGCATATTGAATAAAAACTCTCGGTTTTTCATTTTTCTCCAATTCCCTGTTATTCCTGTTACAAATTTATTATGGATGCGAATGATACAACATTCATAGATATGTTTGCTACATACAATCGAACCTCTATATATCGTATTTGAAGGTTTCTGAAAAAAAAAATTCAATTTCGGATTTTAAATAAATAAATTATTCATGCTTAAAATCGTCAATTTTTAATAAAAGACTTTTTCTTAAATTTGTCCTCAAACACCCCCCAAAGAACATCTTATGAATATATTCAGATTTTATTGTTTAAAATTGAAAAGATTTAGTTTGCCAAGAGCAGGAAAGTTGATGATTTAATGAGATTGTCCTCTATTGCAAGAGACTATTAGACCTTCGTAATCAGCCTTTTTTAATTATAAATATTCTATCTGTTATTTCATATAGGTCGAAATACCCGATTATCACAACAAAACGAATTTATCTACATCCAATTCGTGTAGTGAACCATTAGAAATAACAGAATATTTATAATATAATTAAAAAGATCAAATCTTCGAAACTATAGATCTAACAAAATATATGTATATGTTTATTTGCATCAAGCAAAGAATAACTTCATTGATTTCTCCTTTATTGAATTATATCATAATTAGACAATAAATAATACAGAAATATGTATGTTGCAAATTTTTTATCATTTTCTTAAGAAAAAGAATTATGTATAATCAAGGCTTGATTTCGGGGGGTCCGATCCGGAAAAGTGTTCTGGTTCTTTTTTAATCAATCAAGAACTAACTAGGAGTCTTAAAAAATAAGAAGCAACTCTAATTTTTCCAAGCGTTTTTTTTTAGAAATTAAGCCCTGTGTATAGTTAATTTTTTAGTAAGAAAATAAAAGAGAGTGTCATTAATTAGATCCGAGATGGAATGTTTGATTTTTAATTATATGTCAGAAGGGTTGTTTTTTTACCACCTCGGGAATCGAACCCGAGTGCCAATAATAGTCCTCCGGGCCTAATCAAAGTGATTAAAAAAAATATTACTACTACAAATAATAAAAGCTTTCACTGAGGTTCTATTTTTATCCTCCCCCTATTTCGGGTAACTTATTTTTGTCCCATTTATCTCTTACTGAGTAATTGTTCAAAATATTCTACAAATAAGCTGAAAATTTAATTATTTTGATTCTTTACCCTTTCTGTTTTGGACATCTAAATTTTATTGCATTTATTTCGTATGAATTTAAGGAATAATTGAACAAAATTTTACTGAAATCTGTTAGAGATTTAATTTGATTAATTTCTACCCTTCACAAGAGTCAAGAGTAAACTTCAAGTTTGTATGATCTGCATTCCAACCAAAACCAACATATAAAATTAATATAAAACTGTTTTGTTTTAGTTTTTTTAATTAATTTGATTTGAAATAAAATTAAGTGATTAAATATTTATAAATTTTTTATAAGCTTGTTAGTATTTGATTTTATAAATTTAATAAAAATCATTGATAATTCATTCAGTATAACCGGGGATTTTTAAGTCTAAATGCGCTTTACTAATAAAATGGATTTGAATACTTCTTAAATTATTTATTTTATTAATTAATTATGTCTTAATTATTTGTAATTACATATTATGGTCAAATGCCCTCTTCCCCTCCTCTCCCACAGTCCCAATCAGTTGCAATTTTTCCTAGTACAAGTACCGTTACTCCCCTCCACCCGCTGGGCAGCCGCTTGCCTCCCGGCGGAGGCCAGTTGGCTCTCCTCACACGACAAGTCCATATAATTAACGATTCAACTCATCAAGCTATTACAGGTAAATATCGCAACCAAATTAACTCCAAATGATGCATGTTACCTTCTCGCTAAGAGGATATAATTATTTTTTAAAAATATCTGAAATTTCGGCACGATGATGCCGAACTATTTTTTAATCCGCGTGATTTCAAACTCACTTATTTTGATGTTTAATTTTTAAGACTATTACATAGCATTAACTAAAATATAAATGTCAATATAATAAAGATAAGAGTAAATAAATATTATATTTAATATTGATTTACTATGAGTTAGGGATTCTTGGTCACTTGTTTCACATTAAAATTAAAAAATTAAAACATGTAAAAAATTTTCTTTTTCAATATATATATTTAGGGATATCAACCCATCTTCAGGAAGTACAGAAAAAATCAGTTATTTTCTGTACTTCCTGAAGATGGGTTGATAGCCCGAAATATATATATTGAAAAAGAAATTTTTTTACATCTTTTAATTTTTTAATTTTAATGTGAAACAAGTGACCAAGAATCTCTAATTCATAGTAAATCAATATTAAATATAATATTTATTTACTCTTATCTTTATTAAAGATGTTTCACCTTGCACCAACATCACAATCTCTACTAATTATTGTAAATATAATATATTTGTAATTTTTTTTTAGTAATTTCTTCAAAAGTTTATATTTCGATTAACCTAAATTCTAATTATTATAATTTTAATGTTTTTTCTTTTCATAAATTTCGATTTTATTTAAATAATATGCGCACATGTTAAAAAAAATTTGCACTGTTTTTATTTTTCAAAAAATTGTGTCGGGGTGGGGGGGGGGGCTACAAATTCAGTTTTCCGATATTTATTTTTTAGCACTACATCCCTGGTTATAATGATATAAATAAAATCACTTGGCTTAATATTAATTAAATTCATATTTAGAAAAAAAAATGTTAAGCATTGTTCAATAATTCCAATATTTTAGAATATTAAAAATTTATTTTTCGTTTTCTCTGATGTGATGTGATATTAAATATTGTATTATATCTATGAAAACTAAAAAAGATTTATTCATTAGGAGTATACGAAATATAAATGGAATAAAAATTAGATGTCCTAAATTGGTGAGAGGGGATAAAAAAATTAAATCTTTGTCCGATATAGATCAAATTTTGTACAATAACTTTTTATGAGGAGGGGGTGTATGGTAAAGTCATGTGTATGGCCACACCAGTTTAATTAATTATTTATTGAGTTTACGGTAGAATAATTTCAAAGAAAGTGAGGTTGTACTAAGTGAAAGTCAAATGGTGCACACCCCAGTTTATTTTCTATAGTACTGGTATATTTGATTGTATATAAATTGAAGAATAGAACCTAGACAGACAAGATGAGTTTATGCCTGGCGTGTGAAAGGGTGGTGAAGGAAGGTGAATCCGTGAAATGTTCAACTGTTGATTGCAAGAATGTTTACCATTTTGAATGCGTTGGGATGACGAGGAGCGGCTTTTCTAAACTGAGTGCAAAATCCAAGTCTGCATGGAGGTGTCCGGATGCCTGTACACGTATTTTGAGGGATAATAACTCCAATACACCCGTTCGTTTGATTCACCAGCAGCAGAGCGTTTCTGGGGACGGTCCGTCCTCGTCGGCTTTGTTGGATAAAAATGTAAAGGACTATTTTGACAACAAATTTGCGAGCATGTTGGAGTGTTGCAGAAATGACTTCCAGGAACTCTTGTTGCCTCTAAGGAATGAGTTGAGGGCAGTGTCTGATAGAATTAACGCGTGGGAGGACAAGCTCATCGCCCTGGAGGAGAAAATTTCTGCACAGGATGAAATTTCATTGGTGTTACAAAGCGAGAATAGCGAACTTAAGGACCGAATGCATGATATGGTGAATAAATTGAATGACATCGACCAGGCCTCCAGGAGTTGTAATATAGAGCTTCAAAATATTCCTTTTAATAAAAACGAAAACCTTATTAAGATCGTGCAGAGTGTCGGTAAGCTCGTAAGTGTGGATATACCATCAAATTGCATCCGCGCCGTTCACCGTGTGGCTGCGGCCGCCGCGTCGCAGTCGGATCGACCCAGGAACGTGGTGCTGCAGCTGACTACACGCCGCCTGCGCGACGAGTTGCTGCACGCTGCGAGGGTGCGCCGGACTCTATCCACTGACCAAATAGGGATTCAAACTACACCGCCTCGCAGATTCTATGTGAACGAGCATCTCAATTTGGCGAACAAGATATTGTATAGTAAGGCAAGAAAAACCGTGGCGGATAAATCATATAAGTATGTGTGGGTTAAGAACTCGTCTATTTTCGTTCGAAAGACAGATACATCTAAAATTATTCGAATTAGAGAGGACAGTGATTTGCTTAAAATATTGTGAATTTTTGAGTTGTGTTTTTTGACGCTGAGTGCTGTTTTTTCTCTTTTTTTTGTTTGTGTGATGAACGATGCCTTCAATGGATATCGTCGTGTGTGTGTTCATTGTATTTTGGAGTTGCCTTGTGATGTGGCTCATCCCTTTGTGCTTATGCTAATTGTTTTTTGCTGTGTTGTGGGCCTTGTTGAACGTTGCATCTGTGTGGATGTGGATTGTGGTATTGAGTATTGTACTTCGAATGTGGATTGTGATGTGTTTCGGCTTTCATTGGGGTGCCCTTGCATTTTGTTGGCTTTGGGAGGTGAATTACTTATGATAGCTGCGCGTTATGTTGAAATGATTGTTTCTGTAACTTGTTTCCTTTATGGTTGACACGGTGAAATTCTTAAATATTTATTATCAGAATTGTCGAAGTATAAGAAATAGGCTTCTTGACCTGCGTTTGGGTCTGCTAAATTCGAATTATGACGTGATTGTGTTGACGGAGACTTGGCTCAGGGCTGGCATATGTGATAGTGAGATAGCTGATGACAGATATTATGTTTATAGAAGAGATCGATGTTCATCTACATCTACCAAAAAGGACGGCGGTGGGGTTTTAATTGCGATTAAGAAGAATATTTGCTCTTACAGGAAATGCGATTGGGAGAGCCCGTGTGTAGAGGAGATCATATTGTTACTACCTTCAGTAGGACATGGTGTCATACTAGTTGCAAGTTACATTCCCCCTCTCTCCGGTCCAGCTACTTATGATGTTCATTTTAATAAGTTATATGACATCGCTCCGGATTATGTGAATCACAATTTCATTCTGATGGGTGACTACAATCAGCCCGGCATTCGTTGGTGGCCTGATGGTGATCAAAACTTGGATTGTGGCTCTATTAACGCGCCATACTTTATGACAAACATAATGTCGTTTTTAAATCTTAAGCAATGCAACTCAATCAAGAATGTTAATGATCGTCTGCTGGATTTGGTGTTTACTGATTCGAACTGCGATGTCGCACTGTGCACCTCATCACTCATCAACATTGACCCTCAACATCCACCACTTGTTTGTGAGTTTCATATTCCGCGGAACCGGAGTACGATCGGTAGTGATAAGGTAATTAAATATAACTTTAGGAAGGCTGACTATTCACAGATAAATGCAGAACTTTCGAGTATTGACTGGTGTCAGAGCTTAGATAGTCTTGGCGCACAGCAGGCGGTGGACTTCTTATATACAAACTTGTACCGTATATTGGACACCTATGTGCCTCCACTAAAGCTTGGGTTACGTAGATATCCCAGTTGGTTTTCTCAGGACTTAAAGATGCAATTGAATAAGAAATATAAATTTTGGAAACGCTGGAAAATATACGGCAGTAGATCTGACTATGACAGATTTTCATGGGCTCGTGCTAAGGTAAAGAAATTGATAATCAGTTGTTATGATGAATATATTTTGCATGTCGAACAATCGACTACCCACAACATCAAATCTTTCTGGAAGTTCACTCACAGTTTAAAAAACAGCAAAACCGGATATCCCTCTTCCATGAAACTGCGTGTTGATTCATCTAGCGATCCTGCTGAAATTTGTAAAATGTTTTCTAACTATTTTGTGTCGGTTTTTGAGCCCACGTCGGATCGAGCATATGGTGTTGATGATGATAACTTGATGGATTGCGTGGATCCTGCTGGTGTGTGTGTTTCAAGTATGGTCTTGTCCTGTAGTGACGTTAGGAGAGCATTGAGGTCAGTTGACGTTAACAAGGGAGCGGGTCCTGATAGAATTACTCCCTTCTTTCTGAGAAACGTCTCTGACGTGTTGTGTATGCCTCTCACTATTATTTATAATAAAAGTCTGTCTGAAGGCTTTGTGCCACTTGTCTGGAAAACGGCCAATATTACTCCGGTTTACAAATCTGGTGCTAGAAATGATGTCGAGAATTATAGACCCATTTCCATTTTGTCTTGCATCGTGAAAATTTTTGAGAGGTTAATTCATGATAAATTGTATCCACTTTTAAAAATTAGTATTCCTCTCAGTCAACATGGTTTCGTGGAGTCGAGATCTACTGTTTCTAATTTGTTGGTGTACTCTAACTTTATCTTTCAGACTTTAGATCATGGCGCCTCGGTTGATAGTATTTATACTGACTTCCGAAAAGCCTTCGACAAGGTGGACCACCTGATTCTGCTGAGGAAATTATTCTTCAATGGCGTTAGGGGTGATCTTTTACGGTGGTTTGCCTCTTATTTGAGATGTAGACACCAATCAGTTGTACTTAACGGCTATTCCTCCTCGTCTTGTGTTATTACTTCCGGTGTACCTCAGGGCTCTATTTTAGGGCCTTTTTTGTTCATCCTATACATATATGACATACATAAATGTTTTCTTAATAGCAATATACTATTGTACGCGGACGATTTGAAAATATATAAAAAAATCAATACTCGTAATGACTGCTTATTGCTGCAGGATGACATTAACCGTTTTACATTATATTGTTCTCTGAATAGATTATCACTTGCCACTGATAAATGCAGGGTTATGACATTTTCAAGAAAAAGATTTCAAATAAGTCACAATTACACTCTTTCTGGTCAGGTCCTTAACAGAGTGACTAGTATCCGGGACCTCGGGGTGATGTTTGACTCTAAATTGTTGTTTGACCAACATATCCGGATGATTACTGATAGGGCCTATCAAATGCTGGGTTTTATATGTCGAACTTCTGGGAAATTTAGATTGCAATCTACATATTTGACACTCTATCGGGCTCTGGTCAGGTCTCAGCTAGAGTACGGTTCTGCTGTTTGGAATCCATATTATGAGGTATACAAAGGAAATATGGAGTCTGTGCAGAGAAAATTTTCCAAAATGGTGTTCCACCGACTGAAACTAAGTCAATGCTCATATGAAATGCGACTGTCGCATCTTAAACTTCCAACATTGGAAGTTAGAAGGTTGCTTCTTGGTGCGATGACACTAAGAAATATTTGTCTGTCTGAGGTGGATTGCCCTGATCTTCTGGCACAGATAGATTTCCGGGTCCCGCGTCCGGCGTCCAGGTTGTCTCACGTATTTGCCCAGTCTAAGTGTCATACAAACGCGGGTCGGAGAGCTCCGTTGGTCAGATTGTGCAGCGACTTTAATCATAATTTTTGTGGCTGTGATTTTTATAATACAAGCGTGCGGGCTTTCAAGAACGAAATTAGATTGATTTTTACATGATTCACATTTGAGTGTTTTGATTTGCTTCGGCTGATCATTGTTACGTAAGGTTTACTCTCCTGGTCTGTTGTGTGGCGGATGTAACTCGCCTGATCTGGTTTGATTCATTCAGCTTTGACATTTTGACTACTTTGATTTTACTTGTATATTTGTTTAATTTATTTGAATGTTGGACTGCGTTGATTTTATTTATTTGTTTAATTTATTTTTGTTTTGGCATTCATGACTTTTCATTTTGGGTGGGTTAATTTATTATTTTATTCAGTTTTTTTTTTATTTTAAATTTCTGACTATACTGATGTAATTTGGTTGTTTTGGGTTTGTTTTGGTTTTTAATTTTTAATTATTTATTTATGACTGTTCAATTTTAAACTTAACTGACTTAATTTATTTAATTTATTTGATTTTTAGCTTTTTGACTCATATGATTTAATTTATTTACTTTTTGATTTTAATTTTGGTGACTATGGAGGTAGACTTTGATTTATTTGACTTTTTGGCTGTTTGAGTCATTTTGGGTTGGGTGAGAGTGGGCCACTGGGGGGGCCGGGTGAGCCGGCGAGCCTTTTGGTTTGTTTGAGAGAGGCTCTGTTCTAAGTTAAGTTATTATTGTTGTTTCGTCTTTTGTAAATTTGATTTAAATGTAATTGTCCATTTCCATGTGATTCCTTCTATTAAGCTTGAAAATGGATAAGAATCACTCAACATGCTAAAATTTGTATTTCGGGCTCTGTCCCTAGATTCCAACTTTGTTTTATGCTGTATCTCTCAGTGAGAAAATGTGTAATAAGTCATAGTTTTTTTATTTTTTCTGATCTATATTATGTTTGTTTTGTATTATTTTTTTTTGTGAACTATGACTGTTGTTTTCTCCAAATAAATAAATAAATAAATAAATATGAAGCGAAACCTTGTATACAGTTAGATCCTAATGCACTCTAATTTCTACTTAAGCATATAAACAAGTCTGATTAGTTGGCTTTGTAGTCTTAAGCCAGGAATATTAAATTGAATCTCGTTAAGCCGAATGAGTTTTTTTTTTTAGAATTCGGGATTTTATTAACTTACATATAATAAATTTAATTCTTAACCCCTTCGTCTAAACTCTAAAGGATTGGTAGGCGTATTTTTTTTTACCACAGATAATCCCATTTGGATGTTAATTCAACTTAATGGTTCTTTTTTTGTGAAAAAGCATGTATTGGTTGTAATCAGACAATGCTAATAGCCAGTTTCTCGTTTTCTCGATAGTAATTTAAACTTGATAAAATGGTCAAAAAAAAGTGGTAAATTTAAGCCTGAAAAAAATCTTTGGTACAAGATGAGACTATTCGACTGAGTATAAAGAATTTTATTCTACAAAGATAAATTTTTTTACTTGCACTGACATTGAGTAAACGAATAATATGGCTTAAAAAATTTGAATTCGATTTTTCAACAATATTAAACCATTTGTGATGCTTTGAATTTAATGAGTTTCATTGACTATTTCCACACATTGTAAGATTTTGGCTCAAATCAGCTAGAGAAAATTTTCGACATATTCTTAAAGATACTATTGAAATTTTGTTTTTATATAACAAAAATTACATCATATGCTTAAATCTTATAAAAATCAAATTTCAGTGAGAGAAGCAATTTAATTTTATTGATATTATTCCCCATTGAAAATTGTTTTTTGCTTCACCCTACAGGGTATGGTTAAGTATTGTAATCACGCATGATAAAAGGGAGTTTTTGCATCGTTTGTTTGAAATATCTCAAAAATGTCTCAAACTATTTTATTAAAAAAAATGAGCGAAACCATTCAATCGCGAATCAAATGTAGGGAATTTTTGACAAATATTGAGTGAAAATAATATCTGAACTTATATATTTCTAACTTGAAATAATGATTTTAAATAAATTTTATAATTTTTCTCATTAATATATCAAAGAATAATTGATAAATCAATGAGAATTATTTTTGACCGCGCTTATTTGAAAAATATATTTATCGCGAGACTACTGCGGATTATGCTTATTGAAGTCTGCAGAGTCTTAAGTCTGGACCAAGAGAGAAAAAGATGTGATCCACTTAGCTACAATCAAACGTCATTTTGCGTATAGCCCGCTAGACATTCGGATGGATCACCAAGTGAATTTGAAATCTCAGATGTTATATATTTAATCTCCCAGTCCAGAGCGCTAGATCTTATTGATTTATCAATTATTCTTTGATATATTAATGAGAAAAATTATAAAATTTATTTAAAATCATTGTTTCAAGTTAGAAATATATAAGTTCAGATATTATTTTCACTCAATATTTGACAAAAATTCCCTACATTTGATTCGCGATTGAATCAAATGTAGAAAACATTCGGTTAATTAATGGCAAGCATCTAACATACATGCTAATAGATCTAGCGCTCTGGACTGGGAGATTAAATATATAACATCTGAGATTTCAAATTCACTTGGTGATCCATCCGAATGTCTAGCGGGCTATACGCGAAATGACGTTGGATTGTAGCTAAGTGGATCACATCTTTTTCTCTCTTGGTCCAGACTTAAGACTCCGCAGACTCCAATAGCGTAACCCGCAGTAGTCTCGCGATAAATATCTTTTTCAAATAAGCGCGGTCAAAAACAGTTTTCATTGATTTATCAATTATTCTTTGATTTATTAATGAGAAAAATTATAAAATTTATTAATGATTTTGTCCTAATGTGTGTTAGTACGTTAACAAATTTTGTGTACGCTCTAGCTTAAAAACTAGTGTGAATATCAAAACGAAATTGCAAAATTCTTTATATCGAGATTAAGAGCTGATTAGATTTTTGTTGAAATCAAACCAAAAATTAAGGGAAGGGGGCTCTTAAAAAATTGAAATTATACAATTTTCAAACTAAAAAAAACAAAAAAAAATTTAATTTACTATAAAAGAGACCTTTAATTAAAAAAGAGTAATGATTTTTTTTGGGGGCCAAAATTGTGTGTGTGGGCGGAGGTTCAAAAAAATAGAAATAATAAAATAAAGATAGAGCTTCGCCTGTAAGTTATAGACCAGTGTTTCTCAAACTTTTTTGGTTGACGGCACATTAAAAGTATCTGGAATCATTTGCGGAACACCTAAATATAAAAAGAAAGTAAAAGTTGTATGATCCAAAAAAAATGAAGTAATTACAAATACTATTTCAAAGTTACAAGCCCAATGCAATTTTAATTACTTGTCAAAAACCTCCGCGGCACATTTGATAATCTCTCGCGGCACACAGGTTGAGAAACACTGGCTTAGAGAGCCCAAAATCTAAACAGTTCTCCAAATTTTGCTACAGAACAAATTTTCTAAGACGATTTCTTTTTATGAATTTAATCTTTTTATTAAATGATAAGAATGAAGAAAAAGTAAAATATTTTCACGACCCAGTACGTTCGCCAGTTAGAACAAGTATTTTTTTCACATTATTGTCTGAATTTTATTAAGTTCAATTAAATATTTGATCTCTCTATAACGAGTATAATTTTGTTCCAAGAGCAAAAGGCCATTCTTAGAATGATAGAGAAATTAAAAATTTAGTCTTTAATAGTCTGAACAGGTCTTGACGTGTATTTGGTATCCTTGCATTTCCTTCGCTATAAAAGAAGTTGGATTATTCTATCCACACCCTTTTTAGGTATTTTCCTCGATGGGATTCTAATGAAAGAACCTCCCCCCCCCTCCTCCACCCTCCCGCCCGCAAATTTATTAATTAAGAAAAAAAGTGAAAAATTTTCCAGCTAGATATTCCATATAGTAATTAATAATAAGCTTAAGTAAATATAAATTGTTTATTTATACCTATATTATGACTTCGCATTAAAATCTCAATAAATGTTTTCTTTTTGAACCGTAACTTTTAAAGCTAAAATTATGCATTGATATCGAACGCTCTGAATCGCTGGTTGCATCATTAGGCGTTAAATATTAAAATATCCAGATGTTTTTGAATATCACTAAAATAAAAAAATAAAAAATAAAACTAGAATTTAACATAATTTCAATCTAGACAGACACACATATCAGGATTAAATTCATTAATTCTTTTTTCAAGATGTCTGTTAGTACGTTACCAAATTATATGTACGCTCTAGCTCAAAAACTAGTGTGAATGTCAAAACGAAATTTGACATGTATGTTTCATGCATTGAGATTAAGAGCTGATTAGATTTTGATTGAAATCTAACCAAAAATTAAAGGGGATATGGTTTTCGATACAATGTTTGTCTGTCTGTCCGTCTGTCCGTCTGTCCGGGCACTGTAACTCAAAACTAAATTACATACAAGCTTGAAATTTTACAAAAATAGAAAATCGTATTATAATTTAAATCGAATGACATTTTGAAGAGGGTCGAATTTTTTGTGGAATTAAAAATAAAGTTTTTGTTTTTTATTAAGGAGTGTGAGTTATCTATTTAAACATTTAGAGGGTTCTTAAAGAATATGAGGATGAATTTCTTAAAATTTAACTTATGACAGTGGAAAGGATCCCAAATTGGTCATTTTTAAGTGTACGTGTCGCGTTTAGAGGTGGCTTAACTTAGGTAAAAATTCCATAAATCCCCTCATTTTCTCCATATCAACGAATTTCATATCTATAAATAAGGTACGGAAATCTCAGTAAGCGAGCACGTGTCTCACATGTTGGCTTTTTCCTTCTGTCTGGCTATCTGTCTTAATTTTAATACCCACGCTAATTCAATCAAATAAAGTCGTAAATAGTTTATTTTGGAGCCAAAATTTTTCTATTTCCAAAAACAAAAACATATATAAATTTTTAGCTTTAGAGCTGTCAAATGCGGAAAAAATGGAATTGGCGTATGTGGAGTTATCGAACGGTAGTAATTAACTAAATTTGGCGGTCATGTTTGTTTTAATCAACTGTTCCTCTGTGTCAAGTTCAACCTTCTAGCTTAAACTATTCACCAACAAAAATTGCCCAAATCGAGTTTTGAAATATTTTTCAATTTTTCATTCAATTGTGTGTGTATTTATAATAATTTCCATAAAAATAAGATTCGTTTTTTAAATTGGTTATATAAAAAACACCAATTTTTCGTCCTTATATTTCTCTTTGTCAAATTAATTAGATATTTATTTATGTATATCTTAACGATATGATAACCCTTCTCGGCTGTGAAGACACCGTAAAGTTCCAAGTTTGTGTAATTAATTTTTTTTTCAATTAAACTTCGAATTTTAGGTTTATTATTTATTTCATCTGATTCTGTGAATAATCTACGATCTGAAGTTTAATTAAAAACTCCAATTCTTCATTAAATACAAAGATTTCGGTGTTTAATTAGTTAAATTTCTTTTGTTCCATCACGTATTCCAGGGAGTGAATCGGCGAGAGTTCTTTCTTTCTCTCTTTGTATTCGTTTAATAAAAGAAAATTCAGTGTCAAACTCTTTTTTTTCTTTATTAAATTAGATAGAGAAAAAGAGCGATTGAAAGAAAGTTTCCATCTTAGCCCTAAAACCAAAAAAAAAAAAGAAGAGTAGGATCAATGTCTTCAGTAGCCATGACATGAATAACAAATATGAATATCTATTCCGTTTGATATCAAAATAGAGAAAAAAAATAGTATACAAATATGTTTTTATTTGACACGCAGAGAACTTGTAGTGATAATATTATGAATTCCATCATAGTTCAACACGTCTAGATTGCATTCTCTTCTGAACCTGTATAAAGTCTTAAAGAAACTGTTTATTCTAATTTTAAGAAAAATAAAACTAAAAACACCTACTTGGGAAATTTCCATAGCACGTAATTTGTAATTCGCAAGTATCCAGCACCCCCTTGAAGTCACATTAGAAATAAATCACGCCTACCGTATTAGTTAATACATAAAATTCATCTCTATTATATCTAGAGACTAGAATTTCTTTTCTGCCTCTCTCTTTCTTAAAAAACACATTAACTTCCTCTGGTGAAATCGTCAAAATTCATTCCAGAATGATTATTTCTCCCCTATATGACTATAATCAATGGATATTTTAGATTTAAAGTCGGTTCCTTTATGTCTTTATCAATGGTTACTATTGAAGGTTAAATTTTTATTTAAATAATTCATATTTAATTAAATCTATTCAACACAACAAACAATACTCTATAACTACGATATTTCGAACTGCTTGTTCTGCAAGATTTTCAAGTATGATCACACATTTCCGTAGTTATATTATTTGTTGTATGATCAATAAATACTTATAATTATGGGTGATTTACTAAGAATTAAATAAACATTTAATGACAAAAATATAATCTTTATCACATCCAATGATTACTTTCATAAGTCAAATCTTCAAAATGCAATTAAGATTTATCTCAATTCCTCCACAGCCTATTTGAAATTACAAGCTTATACAGGCTGTGCCTGCTCTTATTAAATATTTGTTAACATTTTTTTTTTATTAAAATTGGTATAAATATTTTTACATTAAAAAAATCATATTTTTTGAGGCCAGGGTCTCCTTCAGAGGCCAGGTCCTAGGGATGCAGCCGCCTCCTCCTCCGGCACTTTTGAATATAATTCAATGGTGTCGCTCCTTTATGTCTTCAGCATTGTTAACCATGAAAGATCAAATCGTCGAAATGCAAGGCAGAATGTATTTTCATTACATATTTGACTACACTCAATGTATATTTAAAATTTAAAATCGGTCCCCTTTTCGATTTTAGTTATGGTTACTAACAATCAAATCTTTAAAAATGCATTTATGGTAAACATTGCTAAAGACATAAAAAACCGACCTTAAATCTAAAATATCCATTATGGTTAAATAATGGAGTAAAAACATGCTGGTTTGCATTTTGAAGTGTTGATATTTATTGCTCAAGACACACAAAGACCGACTTCAAATTTAAAATATTTATTGATTATAGTTACATAGCCGAGGGAAAAACATTATGCATTGCATTTAAAAGAAATGATAGTAAATTTTATGACACAAAAAAAACCAACTTCAAATATAAAATATCCATTGATTATAGTCAAATAGTGGAGGAAACAACATTCTGCGTTGGAAAGTGATTTTCTTAGGATTTCAGATTTCTTTTTGTACACGACCAAAAAATATTTTGTTAACTTTTTAGGATTTGATAATATGGTGTAAATTAGTTAAAATAATACTCAGTGGAGAGTACTTTATGGTATGACCCTGATTTAAACTGTTTTAAAATGTTGTCGAAACACTGAATTAGATATCGTGACCATAGGGGAGTTTCGTAAACTAAAATAATGTAAAGGGTTGTCAAAAAACAGGTGCTTTCAGAAATGAAATAATATATTAAACTATTAAAACTATTAAAATATTAAATATTTCTTTTATTTTATAAGTAAATATTAATTGATCAAGTTTGAGATTAATTAAACCAATTAAATAGCCTATTTTTAATTTTAAAGATAGAGAATTAGGCTTTTCAACACTATCCATTTAATTTAAAATTAAACTAGTCGATTTTTAAATTTAATTGTATGAATTCTATAGTTGGATCCTTTGAGTGTAAAATTAAATGTGAACTTTCTTCAAATGAAAGTATATTTACAATCACTGACTTGATAATTGAAAAAGAATTTTTTTTTTAATATTAATATAAATATAAATTCTTAAATATACATTTGTCAAGGTTTTAATATTAGAAACAATTGTACTTTATATCTAAAATTAAAAGAGAAATGTTTTTTTTTGTTTATACGATATTAGAGATCCTTCGCTCAAAGAATTTTTGCTTCAGAAATATACTCTTATCTCTCTTTACCATAAGGTGTCTTGTTTTTTTGTTTATTAATTTCAAAAAACACCAAGCGTGAAAATTTATCCAAAATGAAAAAAATATATAATGGTAGACACTTCAATTAATATTTGTGTAAGATCCGAGATTTCAATGAATTCTCGCTGAGCTTTTATATTCAAGTCTGATTTTTATATTTTTTTAAAGAGGGAAAAAATGTCGCCTGCTATTCTATTTAGAGATTTGGATTTTTAATCAGCCACCTTCAATTTATTAACGCTCGAACGGAAATGAATTTATTTTTTTCTCATTTAATGAGTTTTAATTTTTTTTTCCTTTTTATAATTAATCTTTTGAATTTAAATCTTAAAATTCAAATTGAAATAACAATTCTAATTATTGGCCAACTTTTGTCTTTGATAATAATGTAGATTTAGCGGGAATGTTGGTCATAAGCTCATAAGGAAGACTTAAACCACTCGAGCTATTTCATTCCTATTTCACACCAAATAGCCGTTTATTTATGTGGGGTGACATTTATCCAGCCTCATGTTGTTACGATAGTTTAGTCACCGGCAGTCTGATTGGGCTCACAGTGTGATAATCGTGTACGAACGTGTCTCGAGTAATTATTTTCTGATTCGTCTAGATTCTATCCCATGAATAGATATTTATAAACGAGCTTTTTGTGCGTGCCTTCGGCACGCCCTCCAAGCTCGGCCCTCCGGTCTGGTGCCCTGGCGGGCGGCGTCTCGGTCCAAAAATTTTATTCCTCTTAAAAAACCACACTCCAAATGTATACCTGTAAACTCCCGAAAATACATAGTCTCTTAAAAGTTTCGCCTCATTTTCGTCCTGACACAGCTACAGAAATGAGTCTCTAGATATGAATTTGGAAGTATTTTTTTTCTATAATCTCTAGCATTGTGATATTTTTTGTGTGGAAATAGATTTATTTAAATAAGTGGGATCGTGTGAGGAGGAGAATTATATTATATCATTTTTTAAAAAATTTGGGATCGATAATCGATTAAGGCTCCAAATATTTAAAAGAGATCAGGTGTTGTTTGTATGACAGGCTGCTCCATCCAATATTGCCATGAGAAACTCATATGGGTATGCGTGTCTTAAGTTGTTCAATTTTGTAAAAATCAAAAAATAAGAATAACAAAATTTAGATTTTTAAAAAATTATAAAAAAGTGGCAAATTATTAAAAAATAAACAAATAATATATAAAATATAAATCAAATAAGATGTGATTAATTTCTTCTTCTGTGCGAAAAGAAAAGCGAATTGAATATTTAATTTTTGAGTGGTGAAGGGGGGGGGGAATAATTATCAATATATTTAATGTTTCTTAATTTAAAATCAATTGGAGTCTTTCATTTCAAAATTCGAGTTAAAATTACATTTATATTTCAAATTTGCCTCGACTTATCTCGACTCAAAACACAAATATACCGACGGAATCAGCGCCCCTGTCAGGAGCATTAGGTCAGCGTTTATGCAAATTAATCTGGACTATTCTTATTATAATAATAGTAGTTGATATTTGTATTCTTATTCTTACTTTACTATACGTGGAAGGAAATAGAATAATAGAAATTAAGAGATAAATCTCTAATAGTGTGAAACGTCTGGACTTGTATTTGGTATCCTAGCAATGCTTTAGCTCTAAAGGAAAAGAGATCATTCTATCCACGCCCTTTTTAGTAATTTTTCTTGATTAGATTCTAATGAAAGAATCGCTCACTCTGAATATGTATGTGTCAGTGTATCTGGATCCCGATTCTCATTTATATTTATTTATTTATTATTTTCAACGTCTAAATGCCTAATACATTAATATAATACAATAATGATTGAATATAACAAAATTAACAATAATAGACAAAGTAATATTATTAAATTAATATAATAATGATAGAGTATATGTTAAATAAGAATATAGAAATATAAAAATAATATAAGATAATAGTAATGTGATGAAATATAATAATAGAATAGTTATTTGTAGACTAGGGTCAACATTTTGAACAAGACTGCGACTCTATTAATGTTCAATGAGAAGTCCAAGGGGTTTTCTAGTTGTTTAGATAAATCGTTATAACATCTACTTAATCTGAATATTGGATTAGCTTCAGAGTGCCGGGTGGATGGTACTTCTGGATAAAAAGGTAGTCTATTTCTAAGTACATAATTTGAGTTATGAATTGGAAACAGGTTTTGAAGATCAGGACAATTCACCTTGTTGGACTTAATCTTGTACACAAATAAAACATCGGAGGCAATCATGGAAGATGTAACAGAAGCAAGACAGAAAGTTTCAGGAGTCGAAGTGTAATCATGGTCATATCTCGACAAAGGATTGCCCGAAAGGTATGCTAGATGTCTTAACACTTTGTGCTCAATTCTCTCCAGTCTGTCCATGTTATTCTTTCCGATTGGACTCCAGACTGTTGATGCATATATTAGCAAAAATTTGATTAGAGTCAAATATAAATATTTAATTGTATTAGGATTTTTAAATGATTTCGTGTTTCGAAATACAAATCCCCAGCTCTTTATTGGGCCGCGCAGGAGGGGGCCTCCTCCTACAGGCAGTTACAAGTTTGGTTACAATATTTTGATTAGAATTTTATACAAGTGGCATTTTGGCAAAGATAAAATTTCATAGGACGGGTCATTAACTGACTTTGGATAAATCCCTTGTCACTAGTTTTTTTTTACATATATATACTTATATATTTACAAAATATTAACTTTGACCCGCCCTATTGAATGTGTAGAAATTTAAAAGAGAACCCTTCATCGCCCTATATGTGATGTCATTTATTGCCTTTTGTCTTTAAGTCAAGAAAGAAAAGTCGTAGAAATTTCGTTCTTGTGTCAATATTTGTATACCCGATGCAGAGTTTCTTACTCCAGGATTTAAGGTTCAAAAATATATTTTTTTTATTGATTTTTTTGATATTATAATAATATTTTGGTTTGAAAAAAACAAATTTCTATTTAATTTTTTTATTATTTTATTTTGTTTTAAAATTCACTAATAGTCCATAAAAAACTATATTATGATTGTTTAACCGAGATTTGACAAACTTTTGACTTTTTCCTCCAATATGAGTTTTAACATTTTTATTGGTATATTTATATATGTAAGAGAAGAAAGTTCAAAATATATCTATGAATAATTTTCCAAAATGTTGCTTAATTTTCTCAGTCTTTTGAGAAGGAAGTCATCTCTATCCTTAAGTCCAAAATTGAATTCTCTAAAGTATCCATAAAGTCATCTTAAATATGATTTAGATCGGAGTATGAAAAGCGGATGCGTCAATAGATCTAGTTATGCATTTATTCGTATAAAGTTGAAAACTCTCAATCCACTCATCTTTCTCCGTAATGGTTTCCTATTAAATCACCAATGTAATTACATTTTAGTATTAAATTTCTATATATAACAGAAAGAAAGTTCACTGGCTGGTAAACGTATTTTTTTTTTTTTTTTAGTTTTTTTTTAGTTTTCGCAGTAAGGTCAAGTGGACTAATCGTAAAGACTTGTTTTGCTTCGATTTTTCGAAATATTTTAGACACAACTAAACTATTTTGAGGAAAAAAATGTGAGAAATTATGCTGTTTTTATCACAAAAATCCTTATATTTAGGAAAATCACGATAGGGGTGACATCTATTCGATATTAAATATCCAAAATTACTTATGACACATTAATATATGGTATTGTTTTTTAACAGATTACAAATTCAAAAAAAGAAAACAAAAAACATTTCAGGAGAGATCATTTGAAAATATAAAAATTTTGCTATAGAACAAACTTTCTAAGACGATTTCTTTTTATGAATTTATTTTTTCTATTAAATGCAAAAAAAGTAAAACTTGTTCACGACCCAGTACGTTCGCCAGTTAGAACAAGTATTTTTTTTTCACATTATTGTCTGAATTTTATTGAAGTTCATTTAAATATTTGCTCTCTCTATAACGAGTATAATTTTGACCCAAGAACAAAAGGCCATTCCTAGAATAATAGAAATTAATAATTTAATCTTTAATAGTCTAAATATAAAAACTATTTAATCAAAACAAAGATGTGCCTGTCTTTATTAAGAAAAAAAGAACGAATTTTTTCAAAAAATCAACTCATTGGCGGAATATTAAAAAAAAAAAAAAAAAACATTTTTATGGTCACAATATCTAAGAGGAGAGAGTTTTGTTTCGAGGGTTAGACTAACTACCCGGCAAGCAGGTTAGTGCTCGAATTCAATCCTTTTTGTGTTATTTTGTAAAAATAAGAAAAAACACCAATTTGTTCTTCACAATAACAATTACTTGTACAATAGAAATAAAATTAAAAAAAAATATAAAATTAAGAGATGGGCAAAGCTAAGAGAAAGATCTGTGGATGGCAACATCACCTTAATTTTATGTGAGAGACTCAACCAGGCCTAAAAAACGAACATAAGCCTTACCCTTCACTACTGAGAGATAAAAGGAAACAATTTTCTTTTTCTTTTGGACATAATATAAAAATATGATCTAGATGTTTGAGGTGTATTTTGATGGTTGGCGAGGGCGTGGGTTTAGTTGTATATTTTCAGGCGTTGGACGCTTAAATTTCCGCCTTTTAAAGAAATTGGCTAGCTCTTATATTTTCCCTTTTATCCTCTTACGGATGTCATCTTCTATTTTTTCGGATGATCTGATAGGATGTCATTTTATTTCAATATTCTCCAAAAACATTATATATATTTTAGAATGATAGGATAATACTTAAGAATATCTCTTGAAACTCATTTTTTTTCTATTGTATTTTATTTCTTAATCACCCCTTTATTTCTAATTTTTAGCACCATTTTCCAATGAAAAAAGAACTTATACTTATACCCCTGCCTATATGCTCTTAAGAGTGAAAAAAGACCATTTCTCAAATTTATCATCCAAGTATGTTGAGATTAGCGAATCAGGTGTTAAGCTATCTTTTGGGGGTAATTATTGAACTAATTTCATCGAAGAACCATATCGTCGCGCCTTAGAGTGTAAACCTGTTAACTTACAACAAGGAAATTTTACAGGGCCGAGAAAAAAGAAACAAAATTTAATATTAGTTAATAGAGTAAAGGGTGTGTAGTTTCACAGTGAATGAAATAAAACTCAAAGAGGTTTATACAAACTCAATATATTTCGGATTATTAGTCCATCATCAGGAGTTTACAAGTTAATACTAATAATAATTGAACGAGTGGTCGCATTTGACATTCTTGACATTCAAATCATGGTTGAATGTCAAGAATGGCGACCACTCGTTCAATTATTATTAGTATTAACTTGTAAACTCCTGATGATGGACTAATAATCCGAAATATATTGAGTTTGTATAAACCTCTTTGAGTTTTATTTCATTCACTGTGAAACTACACACCCTTTACTCTATTAACTAACATCATGTTTCACCTAAAACCTACACCACTTTCCATAAGTAAAATTTAATATTGTTTTTATGGAAAGAACCTATAATTTTAAGTGGCAGTTTTACTTGGACGATGCTGCATCTCTTTTTCTTTCGAACGTTATTAATATGTCATATATGATAAAAAATGGATTTAGCAGGTTTACACTCTAAGGCGACGATATGTGAATTAATAAAGGAAAAGAGCGTAGACCTTTCTATGATGGGACATCGAGTTTTTGGAAATATTTCAAAAATGCAATATCTTATGGATGAGAGAATCAATTAATGTTAAATTAAAATAATTAACTAATAAGTTCGCTGCGAGTTAAGTTTTTCTTTTTTATTAGGTGACCAGAGGCCATCATTCTCTTTAAATTACATAAAAAAAATTATAAAAGCACTTTACAATACAACTCAAAAAACAAAAAGGAATTACAAAATACAAAATTCATAGATTATACATAATTCTTACATACATATATAAAATATACCTATATGTTAAAAAAAAATAAAGTAACAAAATAAATAATATTAATAACAAAGTACTCTTTAGATCTTGATATTAGCACGGATGAAAAATTGATGCACTGCTTTAACTAAATTCTTGGTGGGATTTTTCAAAACTTGTTCGATGCGTTGAGGGAGATCTCTAAAGTGTAGTTGTATTAATTTTTTTCGGAGGGGACATTGGAAAAGGAGATGATATGGAGTTGCTTGGGTTGGAGAACAGGACCAGTTGGGAGATGGAGAAAGTGAAAACCTATGAAGGTGAGCATTACAACAAGTATGATTAATTCGGAGTCTTGTAAAAGTAACTATTTTATTACGGGAGAGATGCGAGTTAAGTTAATTTGGAAAGAATATCATACCAATTGTTGATGAGCTCTGAGGAAATTAACTAAAAGTAATCAAAACCATCCGCTGAAAATGATCCAACTCTTCTCCCCCAAAACACTGTTATCGATTTGGTAATCCAGCCTGGCCAAAATATTAAACAGCGTCCAGACCTCTTCCCCCAATGAAATTTCATATGGGCGTCGTGTTGTTTACCTTCTCCTTGTGTGGAGGATAATTACACATCAGTTGTTCTCGGCGGCGATGTTTCTTAATTCCATTGCAATTTCGCCTCGCGATTTCTTTTAAGAGGGTGGAAAGTGGTTCCTCTCTTCCTTTCTCTAGTGGCAGCATCAGCAGCATTCGAGATGTAGCCGGGGTGGCGGCGGTGGGGTGCTCTTGATGCGGGTGGCTATCGATCCCAAGAACAACCCGAGGAGGAGGCAGAAAAAAAATCGTGACCACCAGGTGCGCCATTTTAGACCCCCCCCCCCGCCTCAATGCGCTCTTTAAAGTTATTCACTCATTTAAGGTGGTCTCTATTGGGCCTGCGAACAAAAACCCTTAAAAGTCTTAATGGATGTGAAAGTGTTCGAATGTATACAATCTGATGATTAATTAAAGGTGTGGATTTTGAAAACAAAACTAGGAGAAAGAAAATTTTGACTTTGAGACTGGAGATGTGGAACGCAACAAAAATAAAAATATTCTCTTCAAAAATTATAATTGGTTGGGGAAAAAGAAATCCATTATTTTTTCGGTAGAATTCTGTAGTGATCGATATCTCGTAAATTATCGATCAAACAATTTCAAATTTATGCTCGTTGTCAAGGTAACAGTTCGCACTAAAAGAATTCGTTTGCAGTTTTTTGTTTTGTCCATTCAGTTCTGAGTTACACGGCGTTAAAGATGGAAGTCAACAAAGAGAAAATTCGGTACATTTTACAGTTTTTCTTTGATAAGGGCGAAAATGCAAGTCAGGCGGCTGAAAATGTGAATAGTGTTTATGGTCCCGATACTGTAACAGCTAATTACGCGCAATTTTGGTTTCGTCGATTCCGTTCGGGTATTTTTGACGTTAAGGATGCCCCTCGCACAGGCAGGCCCGTCGTCGAAAATGTCGACAAAGTCACTGAAATCATCGAAGTGGACCGGCATGTTAGTAGTCGTAGCATCGCCCAGGAGTTAAAGATCGACCACAAAACAGTTTTAAACCATTTGCACAAAGCTGGGTTTAAAAAAAGCTTGATGTTTGGGTGCCACACCAATTAACACCAAAAAACATGATGGATCGAATTTCCATCTGCGAAGCCTTGGCCAAACGTAATGAAATCGACCCATTTCTTAAACGGATGGTGACTGGGGATGAGAAATGGGTCACATACGACAACATTATGCGAAAGCGATCGTGGTCAAAGCGCGGTGAAGCAGCTCAGACGGTGGCCAAACCGGGACTAACGGCCAGGAAGGTTCTGCTTTGCGTTTGGTGGGATTGGAAAGGAATCATTTATTACGAGTTGCTTCCATATGGCCAAACATTAAATTCAGACATCTATTGTCAACAACTGGACCGTCTGAAGCGAGCAATTGACCAGAAACGGCCAGAATTGGCCAACAGAAGAGGTGTCGTGTTCCATCAGGACAACGCCAGGCCACACACTTCTATAGTGACTCGTCAGAAACTCCAGGAGCTTGGTTGGGAAGTTTTGATGCATCCACCATACAGTCCGGACCTCGCACCAAGCGATTACCATCTTTTTCTTGCATTGCAAAACTTTTTTAGTGATAAGAAATTGGCATCAAGGGAAGAGTGTGAAAATCAATTGCTGGAGTTTTTCGCTAATAAGGACCAAGACTTTTATGAGAGAGGCATAATGAAGCTACCATTAAAATGGCAACAAATTATAGAACAAAATGGTGCATATTTGACCTAAATCGGACAATGCAAAACATGTTAAATAAAGTCTTGAAGTTCACGTAAAAATAATGGATTTCTTTTTCCCCAACCCGATATATATATATATTGAAGCTTTGGTGGTCAGGTTGATGATCTGGGAAAAATTATCTACTATATTTAACAATTTTTCGAGTTTTAATTCCAAAGCCATTCTCAGGTGAAGATAGGTGTGGTGGGCGGTGACTTTTCAACCAGAGGATGCTATCCAAAAAATAGACCTTCATTTTTTAAATTTTATTTTATTCTTCGCTCCTTTTTGAAAAATTTATCGATAAACAAAAAATATAATTTTTCGCTATTTTTTTTTCAAATTTAAGATTAGATTTTTTATCAATTGCTATTTAAACGGAGCGGATAATATAATATTCACTTCAGCTTCTTCTGGTGATGTTTTAATTCTTTTCATACCTAGTTGAAAACTGACTGACGCGCTCGTAGAAGCCATGATGCAAATTAAATATATTAAATCACACATAAAAATAAATATTTGCCGATTTTGCTTTAAAATGTCTGAAATGCGAAGAAAAATATTTATAGCCCAAGCTGAAAGTCAAAAAGTTCATTTGTATCAATACATAGTACTGATTAGATTTTAGAATATCTGGTTCAAAAGGCAGAGAATATTTTTTGGATTATTCTATTAATATTTTAAGAGGATGTTATATATACTGTAGCCATAAATGAAAAATTTATATTTAAGTTTATTAATAATTACTAGGGCAGCTCTAGTAGTACCGAGTCTTGAAAAAAATTCACTTTTTTATTTATTAAATATTTAATATGCTACTGAGCAATTCTTTCGTTAGAATCTGATCGTGAAAATATCTACAAAGAGCGTGGATAGAATGATCTCTCTTTCTTTAGAACTAAGATGCATTGCAAGGAGGCCAAATACAAGTTCAAACCTGTTTCAGACTATTAGAGATTAATTTATTAATTTCTATTATTCTAGGAATGGACTTTTGCACTCGGACCAAAACAATACTCGTTATAGAAAGGGAGAATATTCAATTGGAGTTCAAATACTTTTGCCCAAACATCTTTAAGTTCATCTTTTACAATTAATTTTTTAATGCAATTTATAGATAGATTTTAAATGAAAGTCATGGGTCGAGTCCATATAAATTAATTCACTTTTTAATCTCATAAAATCCAAGTATTTTCCAGAGATAGTTGAAGTGATTAAAATAGGAAATCTGGATTAAATTTGCTAACGTTAAAAAAATCCGTAAATTTTAAATTTTATATATCTTTAAATGAATTAGTTGTATAGTATTTATTGAAATATTTTTTAAAATTTTACAAATTTTACTCTTGATATTTTGGAATTTAGGGAATGAGCCGCATCCATGGATCGCACGCCATTGGTGAATAATTGCTATAACGAAATAAATTCTTATTTAACAAATTCATTCTTTTTAGTACATTAGTACAAAAGGTGTGGTCCGCTTTTCCTCAGCAGAGCCTATTTTTTATTTCTTATGAATATGTTTTATAATGAGGTCGGGATTTAGAAAACAAACATTTTTAACAACTCTTCTTCTATGGACTTGATCTCATTGGCCTCTGAACAACTCATAACTTCCTCGATTTGAGGGCATTCCTATGGGAATACTTTTTCTTAAAGTTTATACATAAAGTTTTGAAACATTCTGTATTTAGTCAACCACCATGCCATGTTCAAAGCCTCTTTAGACAAGTGAAAGATTTTGCATAGAATTGAGTCAGTAGTTGCTTCAAACCAGCCTTGAAGTGTATATAAAGATTATGATCTCTTGAAATATCATAGATTAATGTACAATTATTCATTTTACTCCTTTTCCCTCTTTCATTTTCCAAAATAATATTTTAAATAACACTAGAATAACTACCATAATATAAAATATGCAAACTGTACATTTCGAGATTTCCTCTCTTGGGAAGGGTTTCATAAGAATTGCAGAAGTTGAGCAAAATGTGGCCCCGTTTATACTGAAGTGGATGTCCATCTTCAATCAAAATGTACTGTTGCCATTTTTACAGTCCACCGAATCCCAGTCCTATTGCTTGCATCTCAGTGAAATTGATTTGGGTAACCTAAAAAGGACATAGTGGTAGTTCGTTAGAAATTCAGCGGCTATACTCCTAAAGAGAATATGACATTGCCTGGCCAATATACTTATATTAAAAAAATGTTTTTTACCTTTTATACCTAAAATATATTTTGTTATTTAATATTACTGCTTATTGATGGTTTAAAACGGTTTTGGAGTATTAAAATATATTTTAACTAACACGCATGGTTATAGTTACTGAACAAAATGACAGTCAAATAAATACAAAGCATGCTGTTAGTATATTTAAATCTGTTCTTATTTCAGTCATGCTGCTTGCATTATCCAAGAATTGATTGAAGAGGCTTAAAAGAGATTACTGGGAGTTGCTTGTCACTTTCTTCATTCTAAACGCAACTGCTAAACCATTTAAGGGGGAATAGAACATTTCCAGGTTTCATTGAAGAAAGGAACTGACTAAATACTGAAAGTTAATATTTATTGTAGTTTAACATAAATATAAAATAAAACAGGAATTATTAAATAGAAGGGTACATTTGCTATGAAAGGTTTATTTACATTCATTTAAACTTATACAATTAGAATTAAAGTTATTTGTATATTCGACTATAAACTAAGTAGTATGTGGTTCTAAATTTAATAAAAAAAAACTTCCTTCCGGCCCCTATTTTCATTCCAATTTTTTCCAGAGGATGTTATTTTGTAGGAAATGTAAAAGTCGCCATTAAAAGGGTTAAGGGTGGGGATGGTTATTGCCCTTTTTCCGGCAAGTGGCCAAATGCTCTCACTTCAGATAAAATATCATTAGAGACTGGAAAGAGGAATGGAGAGAGCTAGGGGTCTAGGGGGGGGGTGCAGAGGGTCCTGGGGGACGAGAGACACCATGCGTTCACATGTTTAGCGATTTCTGTTTATTTTTTTCATACCACTTTTTTTTAATGATTTTTTTATTTGAAAAACGAATCATTTTCAGCCAAGAGTGGCGATTGAAAGGGAAGCTTCGGCGTTGTCCGTCCCATTCAGCTGTGATCGAATTCATTTCTAGTTTACTCGGACACGAACTAAACTAAATCGAACTCTCAATAGGAGATTGATGGATAAAGCCATGCAGACTGTTTTGCGATTCAAGATAGTTTTAGTATCGGCAGAATTGATAATGTTCAGGGAAATAGATACTAACTATTGGGAACTGACATGGAGGCGTGGCTTAAAAAACATGTCGGAAAGTAGCTTACACTTTTAAATGTTTAACCCGTGTGATAGTAGGCTAAATTAATAAAATGTTATTAAATTTCACAGATATATTATCTTGGACGGGTGATAAACCAAATCAAAAAAATATTAATGATTCGCAACGGATTTTATCTTTTGGTCATTTAATTAAATGCGGCATAAATAATGAAAAAGTGATAAAAATGTGACCGTAGTTACCGGGCTTTGTATACAAACGTCACACATGAAAGAAAAGCCGCATGAAATAAATACGAAAATATGTAAAAGCGGAAAAATAATTTTTATTACGTTCTTGTAAGGCAAGATTAGAACAAAAGTGTAAACATGCAGTGGCAACATTATTTTATTGTTATCGATGAGTTTAAAATTTCTAACCTCTAATATTTGTAAACTTTGACACTTTTACATTCAACATATATGTAATTAATTAAAAAAAATTATTGTAGTAAAGGAGATGACTTGGAGATATTTTCATGTACAGATTTAAAATGTAAATGGGAAACAGTACAAACCATTGCCTTGAAACAATATGATACTGCTCCAATCACTGATCATCCTTGTTTTTCTAAATCTAAAGCATGCAAATTCTTTGAGAATTAAAATGAAACTTCATCGAGCAATACACTTGCTGAAGATGTATCATCAGAAGATTCCGATACAAATTCAACAATCGCTGAAGACAACATGACAGTTATGAAAGAGTCTAATTCTTCAAAAAAATATTATCGAGGTCCTAAATATTTATTGCAAGATCCAACGCCTGAGCAATATGCTCTAATGTTAGAAAAAATAAAGGAAGAGAGAACTTCCAGAATCGGCTTTTACAAAGCAGTTTACTCGACAGTTCTAAGCTATTAATAGTTTGTTTTTTTACCATCAGACTGCGTGACTCAATTTGTCAGTTCCCAATAGGCCACACAGAAAAAAAATAACGAAAAAAGCCTGTTTATACTATAAGGTTCAGGCAGCCAAAAAATCGAATCTCCTCAAAAAGTTGACATTTCGTTTTATTTTCAAATATTCCTCAGGACTTTGGATTGTTTCGGGATGTACACAGGTTCTCGCGAAGCGTTTAATGTACCGTAAATCATCTTATGGTTCGCGCACACAGTTTATTAATATTGAAGGAGACAATAAAAGAGTGTGTCTTCTGCTGAAATTAATAAATAATTCCAGCAGAAGACACACTCTTTTATTGTCTCCTTCAATATATAAAAATTTCAAAGAGAAACAAAGAGGTTGTCCTCTGCTTGATGCAAATAAACATACACACATATATATATATATATATATATATGATATATATATGTATGTGTGTATGTTTATTTGCATCAAGCAGAGGACAACCTCTTTGTTTCTCTTTGTGAATCAACAACTCTGCTACTCTCGGCAAAACAAAAACTTTTCAATTAAATATAAAAATTCTGCTACCCTCGGCACAAAAACTTTCTGTCTATTAATACCTAATGACCACACATAAAATAAATTTACTTTTGTAATGTTTTTTGTGCAAATGTTTATAAATTTTGAAAATTTGATCTAGTTTTCTTTAAGGGTGTATTTTTTATAGAATTCTATAAATAACTTTTTGTATCATTCACAAACAGTTATTATCGAGGTTATTATAATATACAATTGAAGTTACTTAGAGAAATGTTTCAATTATTAAAAAAAATTGGTCTAGTTAGAATTGCTATTACATCTAATGATAATTACATTGAAGCTGGTTAAATAAATATTTATGAATAATTGACCTTTTGCTATTTATAAATTCCGCGTATTCTTTGAGAAGAAGGAAGTTTCAATGAGAGCCAGATAAAATTTTGGGAAATAAAAATTCAAATTATAAATTTAAATCACCTTAATTATTAAATTTTTAATTAATTTTTAGGGCCCATCAAAAGTCTATTGCAGCTACCTGGTTAACAACCACAGAATTTGAGGACTTCTTGTTAGGGGACTGGGCCCTCTCTTAATATGATCATCTCTTTGCTATGTATTCGAATATACTATAAACTCGTATATATCGGCTTTCATGTTAAGAGATCGTATCTTGTCGATTCTAATTTTCCATGTGGGAAATTCATGGTCCAGTATGATAAGGCCTAAAGCTTTTGGAATATAAAAACTGACAGCCTTAATCCCCCCCTCTCTCTCTCTCTCTCTCTTCCTGAAAGATTTTGTCTTTGTTCATCTAATCTGCTACTCTCTGAAGGATCATCGGCTTTGTCTAAATACAACATAATAAGATTTTTTAAATTTTTATTACTTACTATGTCATTTTTTGTGAAATAAATAATGTAGTTGGCAAAGTATTTGGAAAGTTTGCTGCACTTTCCAACATCAAAGTCAAACAAGTTATGATAAAGTTCTCTTTCCCCCGGTCTTTCTTCATCTGGATTCTATCTTTCTAAGCCCCTCTATTTCTATCTATATCGACAATTTCGAGGGGCATGTCAGAGACAATGAATTCGATTCTCGGCTTTTGTTCCACCTTGTTTGAATATTCCTGCTAAGAAGGGAGTCGTTTCGTGAAGACTTTCTCTTAGAACTAATCCATGGCTCCTTGAAGGAAACAGGCAGGCAGCATTTCGCCAAGAGCGGAGAGCTAAGTGAACGAGAATGGATGTCGAAGAACTAAGATAATACTCGGAAACTGAACCGAGATGAATAATTAAAATTTAAAAACGATATATGGAAATAGATGGATTATAATTAGAGAAATTTAGACGACCTATTTCTAGTCTTGTTTCTGGAATCGATTGGTTCGGCTTAGGTAATGTGAAATACTAAGATTCAGGAAATTCTTTGTTAGACCCCCCGTTTTTTGTTCAGGAAGAATGGTGAAGGTTCATGGTGAAACATATTTATTAATACTCTATTATCAGATTTTAATTTCAAGTGAGTTTTCGAAATTTAGCAGCCAGTCGAACCAAAAAGTCGAACAAGCGCTTTCGCCAACTCTTTTATCCCTATGACTTCTAGAGACTGGAACTCGCTCCCTGTCACCTTCTTTCCCGCGACTTATAACCTTCAGCTATTTAAGACACGTATCCACAGATACCTTCGACCCCCGCTCAGCCCATAAAATTCTTTTTTTTCTTTTTTCTTTTTTAATGATATTGATGTGAGAAGGAGATACACCAGAAGGTCCATCCCCTAAAGGCCTGCATGGGCTGGCTCCTCCATCGTGAAAAGAACAGAGAAGAAGGAAAAGAAGCCGGGATCACGAGCCAAATCTCAGAAAGTTAGATATAGTCCAATTTACTAAGTTTTTAGAGGCTTCGAGCAGTGGTAAATTTTCCGCGCGATAAATTAGTTTAAATTTATCTCCCACTTAATTTTTATTACCAGACCCTATACTTAGAGAAAAAATGTCTGGGTATAGCGGGGAATCTAACCCAAGACCTCCGGGTTGCCAGCCAGTTATGCTGACCATTACACCAGGGAGGCGGACATTCTTCTTCTTTTCACGATGGAGGGGCCAATCCAGGCCTTTAGGGGTTGCACCTTTTTGGTGTAACTCCTTCTCTCATCATTTTCATAAAAAAACCGTCTTCAAGTGATGATAACAGCCATCAATCTGACAGTGTACTCCCTTTGTGTTTTATTCTTTTATTCCATTTCTATTTGTAGTATGTAATAAAATAAATTAAATTTATGTGACCAGCTCCATGACCATAGACCAGTCCTAATATTAACATTTAAAGGACCTGTAATTTCAAAAAAATCGTTTTTTTTAAATGTCTGTGTGTACGTAGGAGTATGTTATTGATTTTCTGTCTAGAATGTTTGAAGACTATTTGTAGATTTGATAATGACTAATATTGAAAATATTAACGTCTCCAAATTTAAAAATATTTAATAGTACCTGTTCAATGAATTTGTTAACGTTCCCTTAAAAAGTAAAATGGGACTCTACTAATGTTGATATGATGGATGACCTACCGCTAGAACATTGTAGCTCGTAAACTTAATATGATACAGACTTGAAATTTACATTTTTTACATGGTTTTGCACCAAACGAAATTTTCAAACCATGGAACCTAAAATTATGGGAAAAAATTCACCTACCTCCATTGTCTCGTAGTTAATAAATAAATAATAAACACTAAGAACCATCGTAAAATGCAGGCTTTATTACATAAGTAAAATTAATATTAATATTATTATTATTTGTATGACCGTAAATCCGATTTGGTCAGATCCTAAGTGAATATTTTTATTTTTATATGGTGATATGTGTTTATGGGTGATACTATTTAGTGTATTGGGTTAGATTATAATAGCCAGTCAAATTTTTAACAGTGAGCCGGGCTTGCTTTGTAGGCACATATTCTATCCATTTGATCAGCCTGGCCCCAAAAACGATATTATAATTAAGATACTTCTTCTTCAAGCATCATACTCGATTCCGAGTGTCGGCGTTTACTGTGGAGAGTATCCTCTTCATTGTAATTTTCCTGGGGAAATTTATCACATGGGTGGTTACCCATTGCCTTACCCTGAAGGGATCAGATTATAGTAGGTCAAATATTTGCAGCGAGTCGGGCTTTAACCCGCACTAGCTTGATTAGAAGACATGCTCTATAACCACTTGACCAACCTTACTTAAGATACTACGAAATAGAAAAACCAGAAACCAGATAATGAGCATAATAATATTTCTTGATGGATTTTGCAAAAAATTACGATTTTATTTATTCAAAGAGTAGTCTTTTAAGGTGGTATTTATTTCATACATCTTGTGATCTAATAATTTCTCAAAACATTTCAAAAGAAGTACATATTTTATAAAATGAATAGCTTACACTTTTCCCTTAATTTTTGTTTTCCATTTTATTTTTACCCTATTTTATTTATATATTATTTATTCATGACTGAAGCAATATATACTGTGTATAAACTGGGTACTTCAACGGTCGATGACATCTTTTTTACATCCAAATTTGCCACAAGTAGTAGAGGGTACAAAAAAAAAATAGCATGTCGTTGTACGCAGACAGGTCAAGTGGCAGTAAAAAAAAAAAAAAAGAGGTAGACGTATACAAGAAAAAAATCGAAAGTGGAGTGACACAAGTGTGTCTCAAGTAATCCTCTTTTTTACCCAGTCGTTTTTCGTCTTATCATTAATACTCTTTTTTTTTTAATTTTTTTTTATTTCCTTTAACAAAAATAAAGTAAAATTTAATGAGAGTGCCTAAGTATTCTTATACTTAAAATTTCAAACAAAAGCTGACTTATTTATTATATATTCTAGGTCCTTATTTTAACAAGGTCTGAATCTCCAATCTCATCTCGAAATTTCACTGAAGATCCTAAAAAATGGGCTAAGCGAAGGGACAAGTTGTTTACCATGTGAACTTCTACCGACAACTAGGTGAAATTTCAAATAGGAATAACATCGTTTCTTGCATATTTGAACCTTTTTGGGCAAATTTTTTCATTCTTCAATAGTGTGATCTGGAATATTTTTTTTGTTGGGGGTTTTGGGGCCGCTGAACATAAATAAGAATTTAAAAAATACTTTCGATAATTGAGAATTGATTTATAATAATGAAAACCCTAGAAAAAAACTTATCATAGAGCAAATTTTCCTTTAAATTCCTAATTTCATAGATTGGGCAGTCATGATGGCAGTTCTCATTTGTCAAAGGTATTTTTCAAATTCGGAGATTTATGCTTAACAACTTCAAAAACCCTAAAAAAAATATATCCAAGTCTTACTAGTGATAAGTTCATGTACATGCATGAATGTAAGACCAATGTTATTCCCATTTGGAATTTCACTTAGCTGCCGGCATGAGTTTTTGCATTGTAAACAATTTGGTCTTCGCGAAGCTCATTTTTTACGATTTAGATTGAAATTTTGAGGTAAGATTAGAAAAATTCTTATTCATTGACGTAGTTAAGTAGTTTTCCTAGGGGGGGGGGGCAGCCGACCAGCTGATTAGCCACCACGAGGTTTCAATTTCGGTAATCCAATTAGAGATCATCTAACTTTTTAATAGAATGGACAAATTTTGGAAGTAACCAAATAATTTAATGAGAAATACATAAGTGATGCCTCGTAATAATGAAGCTTCGATTATTCTAGTGGGGGGGATGAGTTTTATAGGGGGAAATTAACCCCTTGCTCCTCCTTAACTAAGCCTATGATTATAACACGCATTTGCGGCATTTCTTTTTAGAGAATTACTTTATTATTACCTATATATATCTATCAAATATATATTTATTAATGATAAGTCCATTGACATACACAGATTACCCGGGGGAAATGAGTCTTGTACGGAGGTGGTGGTACTCTCCCCTTGACCCTCCTTTAACTATCCCCACGGTCTTATTAAAATCTCTTTTAAAATTAACTTTCTTATTTATAAGAATATACCTGGACTGCAAAATTTGTATTTTCCATATATTCCCGACAAGAAGTCGAGTGAGGAATGCCGAAAAATCAATTCGGACCAAGTGAGGCTTTCCGAAATACGGCAAGCCCCATTCTAACCTTGCCTTGTCTTCGTGAGGAAAACCGAAACACTGCATGCCAAACTAGGCTGTTATTAGAAAAGTCCGTGGAAAGGCTTAACTTAGGCATATTGAGAATAAAATTATTTTCAATATGCATTTTTATTTTATTTATGGGAAACCTACCAAATATTTTTAATTAACTCATATTGAGTATCTTAACCTATACTCCTTAATATTTCAATGAATTAATTATAAGTGCAAATCTTTGAAATATTAACGAAAATCGTAAATGGGCGCGAGTGCGAAAATTAAACGACTCAAAGACGTTAATAATTTGTAAACTAGTTAATAAGGCTGGAAGAGATTTTAATAAATCATCCCCTATAGCGATAAGCAGATGGTTTCCTTCATCGACGTCATGTCTGTCTGTCCGTCCGTCTGTTTCTGTCGCATCGAATATACTCTCTATGCATAATGCATCATTTGGCTTCCACCCCCTCAGACAGACAGAGAGCGAATTCGAGCCCGACCAACCCCTTAGCTGCTGCATCGACCACCCCTTTGAATATGGATAAGTTGGGGACTGGCAACGAAATCAAACCGCTCGAGGTAATAGAGAAATATGCAAAAAATGATAATAAAAAAAAATATATATTTACATTTCATACTTCTTTGATCTACTTTTGTCCATTTGTGGTCGCAGGAAGTGCTGAGGGATACAGCTAATTATCAAATTATTAGCCCTGCTCTCCACGAGGGAAATTGCGCATAGAGGAGGAAGAACTTGGGACAAAAAGAAGGGATACAATTAAATGCTCATTAATTATTTTGGATCTCTGCCTCTATGAATAAAGCTTTTTTTGTATATAAAGGATAGTCTGCTAATTAAGTACTTCAGAAGATCAGAAGATAATTACTAATATTTATCGTTAGTATACCGGTCTAATTACCATAGGGTATCGTTTAATCAACCGTTTTTCTAAAGCCACTCAAGTTTAAAAAGTCTAAAAAAACTAAATTTAAATAGTTAATTTTTAGAAGTATTTTCCCCGCGAATAATAGCCCTAATATTGTGTTTTTACCGTTCCGTTCAAAATAAATCTATTATTGAAACTACAATGTTTATCTGTCCATATATCGGATCATTGTAGCTTGTAAACTAAAGAAGATACAATCTTGGAAGATACAAGTTATATGTATCAATTTTTAGCAAAATCAAAAATCTAAGCAGATAATTATTTTGAGAGGGGGTGAAAATTTTATATTATGATGGGATGTGTGGTATTTCTTTAAAGATACTCTTTAACCAGATTTAGGCTTATTTTTTTAACTTTATTTCGCTTCAAGAACATGTGAAAGGGTTTTCATTGGTCTATGACTTACCTACACACCCTTAATTGACACCTCTCCTAAATTTCATTTATATAATTCTTAATAACTCACTGATATATATAAAAAATAATAATATACTACACGCTTAAAATTAACTCGCTTTCATTAATTTCAATCAAGTTAAAATTTTAACTGAATAAATAACATACCGATTTGAAAAAAAAATGTTAGAGCTGTATTTTAGAAAATTATATAAAAACAAAAAAACACCTGAAGTAAAAGGGTGCTTCCGGTTTGCTGATTCGAGCTAAAAGCTAGTTGTATTCCCAATTAAAGTAACGGTGAAATTGTTTAATATTTTTTTTTTTAAGACTTAAGTCTACCTACATATTGGAAAAAGTTATTAGATTGAGGAGGGAGGGAAAATACTATAACCTTTGTTTTCCAATTAGAACTGCTCAAACAATTCAAGCCACGTTATTAAGTACCATTGATTTTAAACAAAAGACGTCTCCATCAAGTTAATATTGGCTAGCAGCGGCACAGTAGTAATTAATGAAAAAACTGAGCGCTGTAGAATAGGGTCCATGCCCTCACTCCACTTTTCCTAACAAATATTTTTTACAAAGGAATCATTAATTGAAACCCAATTATCAGACAAGAATAATGAGTAGTAATACATTTGATAAGTAGGTACTTATTTATTATAGCTTTGTATTTTGATAACTACTTGCAATAGCTAATTATGGTCAGTATGACCGGGATGCGATATGATACATCCATAATACTAACTCGATTTGTTATTGTGTAAGAAGTTATAAATATCCCAGTATTTTCGTAAATTCGATTAAATTATTTTAAGAACATTTCAAAATAAAAAATGTTTCATTACCATATTTGTGTTGATTAGTAATGCTGATTGAATATAATCCATTTTTTAGTATTGAAGTTAAGATTTAATACAGGAATTATTTAACGGATTATAGTGGTGTTTCACAAAGTGGAAATAAAATTAATAAATCTTTTAAATTATTTTGGAGATTTGTTATTTATCTCTATACATATTTTGGTCTATGAACCCTTCATCAGGAGGTTTAACAAAAACAGTTTTTTGTTAAACCTCCTGATGAAGGGTTCATAGCCCAAAATATGTATAGAGATAAATAAAAATCTCCAAAATAATTTAAAAGATTTTTTAATTTTATTTCCACTTTGTGAAACATCACTATAATCCGTTAAATAATTCCTGTGTTTAATATGTTTCACTACAAACCAACACCGCTTTCCTTAAACTTTATTAAGATTTAATCATGACTACACTCTTGCTGCTGAGTCTTTCTGCCTAGCTTCTATTAATTCCTGTATGATCGCCTCTGATTGTATATTTGTGTATAAAATTACGTCGGATCAAGTGAAATGTACAGAGCTTGCTGGTCTCTTTCCTGTATATAGCTCTAATTATGTATTAAGGAGTATAATGCCATTCTATCTAGAGATGCCTACTAGTAAATATTCTGAAAGAAATCCTGTCTTTAGACTCTGTCATTGTTACAATGAGTTAGCACAAAAATTGGTTAACCCTCAGAATTTTTTTTTTAAATTAATAAGGTAGCGGCTTTATTCAAGAAGCTCACACTTATTTATGAATAATTAATGTAATGCTGATGTATAATTATGTAATATATGATGTTGATGTATGTAATGACTATTATTGGTGTATAATTTTATAATTTTGTAAATTGAGGCTTTTAGCCGTTGAAAAAAAGAATAAATAAATAAACAAGTTTCTTGATTAATTAATATAAGCTTAAAATTATAAACTAGCTATGTGTAATTTCGAAGTGTTGAACTGATCAACAATATATGTATCTATAAATTGTAGAATTTTGACCTCGAGATCAGACACTTTTCTGATTATCCAAGAAAAAAAGAAAGGAGACTTTGGTAAGAATTAGAACAAAATATTTAATATTGTGGAGCAAGAATTTAAAAACAATAGAATTTGATATCTGAGCAGCAAGCAGCTGGGAAAGGATTTTGAAGGGAAATATTTGAACAAGAAAAAATGATTTTGCAACATTGGATTCTATTCATCTCTCGCTCCCGGATTCTTTCAATAATGTTCTTTATTAAAATATCCTAGAGATACAACCCCGCCACCCATTTCTTTCCTCTTTTTTATTCTCCGAGTTCATTCCTTAGTAAAGCCTATTTACTCATATAAGCCCATTCTATGAGATGAGTTCTGTCAATGTTTACAAATTCCATGTAATTTATACACTTGATGAATATAATATATATATATATATATATATATATATATATATATATATATATATATATATATATATATATATATATCTACACCAACTCATCAATATTAGTTACAATTTAATTTTTTTGCCATTTTCGAAATCTCCTGGGGGATATTTTTATTTCGAACTCGAGGTCACTCATATCGGATTAGTATAATATTTTCATACTGGCTAAATGTGCATTTAGTTCCCGAGGCCAAGGGGGTAGAGAAAAAAAATATTTTCATGTAATTAGATAAGGTAGGTGAATATTTCTGAATATCATCTGGTATGCACATTCTAGACCCTAAAACCCTGACTTACTATTAAAAAAAACAATTTTAAAATTATATACTTATTTAAAAATTAAAATAAAATTTAGTAATAATATATATTATTCAAAAAATGAATTAATATCTATATTTCAAGGTGCAGATTTTAGGAAAAAATTAATTAAACGAAATATTACTACTGTTATAATATATTGCCATTTAAATAAGAAATAATACAATTTTCTTATAAAATGACAATTATTCGAAAAGTTTCAAGGGAAAGTTTAAAATTATTTTCGCATGGGGAAATTTAGGGAAAAGAGAACTGTGGAAGAATTTGAAGGATATAAGAGCTCGCATGATAGGCCACTTGTTACGACAAGCAGGATTGCTAATGAATATTTTAAATAGCAAAGAAAAGGGCAAAGGAAAGGAGTATTATATTTTCCACAGATAATAAAAGTTATGGGATGCATGACTTTTAGAGAGTGAAAAAATTGGCATGGAATAGATTTAAGTAGAGGAGGGTGGTAACGTTAAACCAGTTTCAGGACTGAATACTCCAAGACGATGATGATTAGCGAGATATATGTAAAACATGGGAAATTCAAAACAAAAATTTTCGTGAAATTCGAAATCGAAATCTCGAGTCAAGAGAATAGTTCTTTCTATTTAGGTATGGTATATGTATTGTGACTAAGGGAGTAACAATGAAAAAAACAATATAAAGTAACAACTGTAAAATTTAACTATGTATTTGATGTATTACATATTACTTATTATTGTTATTACGATTTATGCAAGTTAGGTGATCTTGAGACCATTTACTTACATAAACGAGATTTTTCCTTGTTATTATAACGTTAAACGAAAGTGAAGGATATTTAAAAAGAACTTATCTCCTAAAATTGGAACAGATATAGAAGAGTCGATGTAATTCCATATAATTGCCGTACCAATTGGAGAAGATAAGTTTCCAAAAGCTAAAGACTGTTTGTTTCCTTTTTATGCTCAACTTAAAGCAAATTACAATTTCAAATTGTATAAACGTCGTTATAGACAAAGACCATATGGTCCTTTAAGACAGCCAGTGTTTCGCTCATTAATACTCTTATTATTATTATTATTATAAGTATTAGGGGATGGAAACTTTGCATGGGTAAAAGTTGAAGCACAAGCCAACAGATGGCGTTTAATATTTCCCAGATGAAAACAAATGTAATTAAAAACAATGTCACAACGCGAACGCCTCTTTAAGTAAATGACAAAGTTTATTGGATAATAAACGATGGGAAAGATATATTAAGAATATTTGATAAACTGTTTAGGAGAAAATGAAGAGAATAAATGATTTTAAAATAATATTTATAAACCAAAACACACACACACAGAGATGAATATTTATTTTAAAATTATAAAAAATATAAAAGAATGTCAATTAGAGATATCAGTATTTTGTATCATTAATTATAATTAATTTTCAATTATATCTTTAATCCTATTCGCTCTGGAGAATGGGATATGTTGAGTGCATACACCTTTTATTCCATTTAATGTCAACTTTCTGAGGAAAAAAACATTCGAGAGTGCGAAACGCCTTTTTTCATATTTTTAATTTGAGTAATTTCTCTTCAGTTTATATTTTAGTTTTTTCTCCACGACTAGTATCAAGCGGATTTATTTTCTAAAATAAAATAACTTCAACGAATGAGAATAAAATAGTTTTAAAGTCTTTATATGAAGTGAGCTTTGAATAAATGATCGACCTAGTGAAATTATATTTTGCATAATTCATTATACAAGATAATAATATATATCTTATTATAATATAATTATAATTTATTTCATTATTGATTGAATAATAATATTCATCGATTCATCCTGTAAACGTCTATTTAATGGTAATCAGTGATATTCAATTCATAGAGTGTGAGGAAGGGTTGTTATACAATATGGGTCAGGGGTCTCCAAACAACGCCAACGGCCCGCAGTTTGTTATTCTTTAATAAAAACATATTTCAAATAACATTTAGTAAGATTTACATACATAATAAATTTTCGAAATTGGGGAAAAAAAAGTCAGTCATAGTTGAAAATATTTTACTCAATGTTTTTTCAAAAACAAATTTGTCTCTTTTTAATTTTTGGAAAAATAAGTTATCGTCAGGCATCAGGTTATGAAAAACGGCAAAAGATAAAATTATAAGTCATTATTAAATCAATAAACAAAAAGATTCACTGGTTTTGGACAATTTTTTTATTAATGTTAAATATTTATTTTCCACGACGTTTCGTCCTATTCACGACTTTATCAAGTACTTTCTAATTTTTCAAGTATATCCTTTGTAAATTGGTTGTGCTAACTTGTTATAAAATAAATATTATGAACATATTGTTTCTTGTCTCGATTATTTTACTATTTTATTAACGATTAATGTTTTGAGTAATTGAGGTGGGTGACATATAACATAGCTAATTATGTATAAATTATTGTAATTTGAAATATTATACATTCATTTGATTTTTATAATCTACTTGTTCTGTTGTCCTTTGTTTTAAGGTCTTGAAAAAGTCCTGAAAAGGACGAAACGTCGTACGAAAATTAATATTTAACATTAATAAAAAAAAAATTCTCCCAAACCTGTGAATCTTTTATTTATTATTATAATGGACATGAACCAACTAAAATTAAATCAATAAATTGTTTTGAATTTACATTAGATATTTATTTTGAAATCATAAAACAAAAGAGGGCTCGAGCGAATTTTCTATCTGGCCTGATAGTATGTTAATCCGCCACTGCTTACATGTAATTAATACATTCAGAATGATCAATATTTTTTGTTCATAAAATCAGCCTAGTAATAAAAAACAAAAACTTCATTCTCTTCCTTGCAAAATTATTTTTATAAAAATACTAGTCCATGATTCATCGCACATTGGAATCACTTTTTATCAATGAGAATTGAATTTTTTGCTAGTTCCCAAGAAAAAAATATAAAATTCGATAAGATTTCATTTAGCAGAACGCCGTGTCATCTGGTATCTATCTCTTTGATATAGGGAAGACCAAAAGTGCTTAACAATCAAAATCTCAATAGGGTTAAATTTGATTTATATTGATTTCATTTCGTTTGAACATTGAAGAGATAGTATCCATAAAAGAATGAAAAAAATGTAGAACCACTTGGCCAGTTTTGAAATTGGCGAGTGTTAAAAGGGAGATAAAGTACCTTCTTGGATTACACAGTTGCGTAACAAAATATTTTTCACTCACTTTCAATAAGTCCAAAATTATTCTCTCAAATATTTTTTATTTTCATTAAGTAAAATTTTGTATAAATTTAACTAAAAATTGATGAATTCCATTCTAATTTGTTTTTCATTAAAGTTTGAAATCGTAAGTCAAAGAGTGTCAAATGGATAGAAGTAATCGATATTATCAGATGATAACACTTGTTGATAGGATTCGACACATTGATAATTAAAAATTGCATCTCGTCCTATACTGTGTACTTATACCATCTATATGTAATATGATATAGAACAGAGCAATGTAAAATTAGATGACTAGGTACACTCTTGTCAAACTTTGGAGGTCGTTGGAGGGGGAGTACTTATAGCAGCAGCTAGTGTTAAAAGAGCCGTAGTAAATAAATATTTCATATAAAATAAGCTGGCATGTTCTGATGTGGCCATGCACTTGACTTTACCATACAACCTGGCTCCCTAAAATTATTTATAATCATGTAGGGGGGGGTTAATTTTGCATTTTTATACTTCTGGTGTCCCACAGATTATGTATATAAAATTTGGTTGAGTTTGGTGGTAAATGGCCAAGATTTTCATTTTTTGCCCCCCCACCACCCAGTTTGTGCGGTTAGTTTTTGCATTTTTAGACTTCTGGGGTCCAGTGATTATGTATACAAAATTTGGTTGAGTTTGCTGAAACGGCCTAGATTTTTAATTTTTAACCTCCCGCCCCTCCACCCTCCTTAGTTTTGGTTTGATATGCACCAAAATCTAATCACCTCTTAATCTCAATGAACCAAAACTAGTTGTGAAATTTGGTTTCAATATTCACACTAGTTTCTGAGTTAGCTCGTCCACAAAAATTTGGTAACGCACAGACTACAGACAGACAACCAGACAGACTAACAGACATTTTGACAAAAAAAATAATATCTCGAAAAATATAATTTTTTCGATGTTCACTTATTAGAGCTTTTTTGTAGACCTAAATGCCATGGTTTCGCTCAATTTTTTGAATCAAAATAGTTTCAGCCGTTTTGGGGATATTTCGAGAAAAAGAAGGAAAAAACCCACTTTTTTCATGCACGATTACAATACTTGACCATACCCTGTATGGTAAAATAAAAACTAAAAAATTAGTATATAGGGATAGGCGCTTGAGGTGTTACCAATTAAAAATTCTGTAATTTTGTCAACTTTTTTTTATTGAAAAACTTCACTATATTGTAAAAACATTTCAAATTTTAAGAAAAATATGTTATTGTTCGATGTAGCCACCTTTAGCGGGGATAAAATAGCATCGAGTCTTACCAGGAAGGCTTCACACGCTACACAAATGTGGTCTGATGGTATTTTGCGAAGAGCAATCTCTAAAGTGTTGACCGTCTGATATTTTTAGTTGATACTTTGACCTCCGGAATGGACCATATAGAAAAATCCATTGGGTTAAAGTCCGGGGAATATGGTGGCCATTGTTGTGAAGAAATTAAGCTGGGAACTTTTTCTTGTAAAAAACGTTGGGTTTCACAGACTTTATGGGGTGGTGCCGAGTCTTGTTGAAACGTCCAATGGTTTCTACCGAATTGTTTACGTGCCCAAGGTAACAAAGCATCGTTTAAAATCTTTACTCGATAGATGGTAACATTTCGAGAGTCGACCCCTGTAATTAAATATTTTTCAATCAATTACTGCACTCTAACTTAGGAAAAAATTAACCATTTGAGCCCTATAGACGCATATATGCGTCCGGGAAAATTAATTAATTCATAATTGAGATTGCTAGTTGGGTCCGATATATTAACTAAACAGAATTCACACTAGTGAAAAAGTATTCATGACCCTAAGCTCGCGGCGCCCATATATGGATAACTTAAGCAGAAGCTATTCAGTACTCAAAGGGTTAATTAAGTCACAATTCTAGTTAAAAAATTTTAATTTTTGGATTAATTAAATTGATATAATTTTTTTTTTCTAATTTCAATTTATCGATGCTTGTATCTTCAAAAAATATGAATATCACTTAAATATCATTAGAATCGAAAATAAAATAATGTCGAGTGGTTTGGATCTCGTTCTCTTAGGATACATTTTTATCAAGATGCGACGTTCAAAATTTTTATATTTTCTCCACTAAATTTACGATAAATTATAAAAAGATCAAAATCTGCTACTTTTCTGAAATAAATAGATATATCAAAATTCCTTCAAAGATTTTTTTAGCAACATGGTCTTAAAAATTACAGTTCTTCTTTTTTACTTTATCATACAGGGTATGGTCAAGTATAGTGCATAAAAAAAGTGTTTTTTTCTTTCTTTTTTCAAAAAATCTAAAAAACGGTTGAAACTATTTCGATTAAAAAAATTGAGCAAAACCATGGCATTTAGGTCTACAAAAAAGCTCTAAGAAGTGAACATCGAAAAAATTATATTTTTCGAGATAATAATTGTTTTGTCAAAATGTCTGTTAGTTAGTCTGTGCGTTACCAAATTTGTGGACGAGCTAGCTCAAAAACTAGTGTGAATATCGAAACCAAATTTCACACCTAGTTTTGGTCTATTGAGATTAAGAGCTGATTAGATTTTGGTGCATATCGGCCCAAAATTAAGGGGGTCGAGGGGGGTTAAAAATTTAAAATCTAGGTCGTTTGAGCAAACTCAACCAAATTTTGTATACATAATCAGTGGACCACCAGAAGTCTAAAAATTCAAAATCTAACCTCCCAAATGGGGGGGGGTCAAAAATGCAAATCTTGGCCATTTACCAAACTCAACCAAATTTTGTATACATAATCAGTGGGCCCCAGAAGTCTAAAAATGCAAAAACTAACAGCCAAAAATGGAGGGGGGGGGGGGTCAAAAAATGAAAATCTTTGCCATTTACCAAACTCAACCAAATTTTGTATACATAATCAGTGGGTCCCAGGAGTCTAAAAATGCAAAAACTAACCCCTACATGATACATATAAATAATTTTATTAAATATTAAATATAAGTGAGAGGCCAGGTTGTATGGTAAAGTCAAGTGGATGGCCACATCAGAACACGCCAGCTTATTTAGTTTAAGAATTATTAAAATTTTAAAAAAGTTTTTTGACTCTCCTGTAAAGTTTCATTTTTCGAGATACAGCATGATTGCTTTCTAGCGTCCATATGTAAAATTTCATCAGAGCACATAGTAAGAGAAATAGTGCTAATTAATAATTTATTTGCTGGTTTATAAATTGCATCTTTTTACTACTATATAGAATGTAAGATCTGCGAATTCTTATTAATTATTCCGATTATTCATTTAATACATCAAAATATTTTCGACAAAAGATCAGAATAAAAATAAAAATGTTTTTTATACTAATTATCGAATTTCCACCGTGTGATTAAGAGACTGTAAATAAGGGCTTTAATTTACAAAATTGAACATCTTGATTGAATTTTTTAAAATAATACAAATAATTCTGACAATTTTCAATTATAGATCAAAAACAACTTTTTTTAAAATTTATATTCCTCTGATCGTTTTCAATTTTTAAAATGATTTAATTAAAGGTTACTTTATTGCAGAAAAAAGAAAGATACGACTAATAGAGGTCACTCCATTCACTACCCATTTCTTTTTCTTGCTTTGACTTCAATATTTGATCTTTGAAAAGAAACTTTAGAAAAAGTTTTTTAATTCCTTTTATTAATAATCACTAAAAAATGATTAGAAACTTTTTCTAGCTTTTTTATTTCTTTAACTATAAACGGAGACGTGACACGTAACGAACATTTTATTAAAAAAATGAAATCCATTTCATTTTAGAAATGAATCAAGAAAAGAAAAATCAGGATTAAAAGTCAATTGAATTAGCAGTCGGGTTTTAATACTTCATATGCTAATGTTTTCATTTTAACAAAACGAATAGTACAAATAGGTAACCGTAAACAGTACGATAGTTTTGAAACCCTGAACTGTACTTCTTTATGAATCAGTTCTTATTTTGTTTTTTTTGTTTTGTCAATCTTAAATACTCTCATCTCTGAGAGAATAATTAATTAAAAAAGAGGTTTGCAGAGACTAGCAGAGTTGTGAGATTGTGAACTCATTCTAAAAGGTCTGCTGGGAACTTTGGAATCCTTTTAAGTAATTTGCTGTTCCTCTCAAGGGGACCAAAGAAAACACAGACTTGCCAATATGGATACTATAATGATCCTATGATTCATTTTTTTGGGAGTTTCGAAGGATTTATTTAATTGGATTTTTTAAATTGGTTTCAAGTTGGATGGTCTGTCTCCTTTCTGATCACCATGAGGACAACGCTAACGCTCTCAGTTTAGAATTATTTCACAAGCACTTGCAAATGACTCCACAATTAGTTGTCGAAACGTTGTGCTTTCTAATGAGAATATCCAATAAAAAATGTCTAAACTAGGTGGTTTCAGCTAAAACTTATCTTTTGATAAAAAACGAAACCAATGAAGCATCAAATTTTATAAGGTTACTAGCATCAAGGCCCGCCTTCGGCAGGCCTTTTGCTAAGCAGGGGCTTCGCCCCTGGACCCCACGTGGATGCTTTATTGATGTTTTATTATTTACAGAGAATAAATATAATTGTTTTATTATAAAGTCTTAAATAGTTATAATTTAAGATTCTATTTAACTTCAATATACACTCTTAACAAAAAAGATGAAACAAATATTTAAAATGTATTAAAAATCCACTTGTTATCATTAAGGGGAAAATAAATAAAAAGTTATATTATATTTAGGTATTATTATAGATAAGAAGACTTTAAAATTACAATTATTATTCATTTTGCTAGACACAAAAGTATATACAATCTATTTATAAAAAAATTCTCTTATTCTCAAGCTTGAGTTGTTTATCATAAAAGAATTTAGTCTTTTTGATTTTAAGTCGATTCTCCCACGTTTTCAGTAGAGGTTGCCATTAATAGTCAAAACATCAAAAATGGAATGCAATAAGGTTATTCCTCTAGTATTAGATAAGAATCGATCGTTATTTTTGATTTTAAGTCGGTTCCTCCATGTCTTCAGCAATGGCTACCAATAAAAACCGAAACGTCAAAAATCGAATGTAGAATGGTTATTCCTCGACTGTTAAAAGAGAATCGATCATTATTTTTGAATTAAAGTCAACATGAACTGCAAATTGCAAGTGATATCTGATTAATAATAAAGAAATAAACATATTAATATTTCAAATGAATTTGGATAAAGTTTAGCAACGATCCGTTGCAGTTTATTTTTTAAATTTTTGTTTTTAAATGTACTTTAAAAAAAATAGATAGTTTTTTTAAATCTTTGTTGCATTATTAAATTCTTCTTCAACGATAATGTGGTTAGAACTATTGAGAATGAATGACACTCAAAAATCTTACAAACAGGGCCGCCAACACTTGTTTTTTTGCTCGTTTAGTTCTTTTATTGTCTGGCAAGCTATGTTGGCTAACCTGATTTTTTTTAGTTTTTCCTGAATTTTCCAATTTTCCGGGAAATTTTTCCAATTTTTTTTTACGTATTAACCTGAATTGGACTATTACGAACATTTAAAAAAAAATTAGCCAAATCGGTCCAGGCATTGAGAGATCTGCGCTTACAAAAAAACAGAAATTCATTTTTATTATATAGATATTATAACAGAAACAGTATCGGTTTAATGCATTGTGAATTTTTCATAAATATAGTGTACTGTAAAAGAATTTGCATTAGAAAAGGATTCTTCAATATTTTGGTGCCTCTAAGATAGACAAAACATAAAATTAAGAACCCACGATTTGCAGGAATCTAAGAAGTCATTTGGATTAAAATTGACAAGCACATTAATTCAATTTGATTCCCAATTGACTCTAACGATGATTGCGGTTTGATATTTAACACTTTAGTGGTGAGTTTGTTTCGTTGCAGTATTACTAATAGGTATATTTAAAAATGATGGGAAACAATCAACTGACATTATTTTAAAACTATTTTTTTTTTCGTAAATTGACTTATAAAGATAAACATTGAAATATATATATGCATGAATAAATAATTCATAGGTAATGGCCATCTGTCTAAATACAACCAACAACCTCGCTATAATAAACACACATACAAGTTTGGTTGTTTTGTAATGATTTTCGCTTTAAATTAGAACGCATACACACCCACATACGCACACGGTCATAGAGCGAAACGTACACAAAGACCCATAGCAGTATTTATTAGTAAAACATGCAAATAGCTTATTCCCCATATGATGAGCGATGTATGTGCAATCTCATTAATTCCAAAGTTGTGTTAAATTCTCTTGCCACCCCCTTTCCCGCAACTCTTGCGTCCAGTGCCTCTATAAGCCAACACAATAAATGCATGCATGAATGAATGAATATTCGGAAAACCTCAACGTCAAGTGTCAATTCTCCATTAAATAATTAAGCGACAATACATGGATTCCAAGGAAGAATAAAAGTATAAAATTATCAGTGTGTGAGATTCAATCGAGAGGAAAATTATTCAGATTTATTATTGAAATGTTTTTAAAAATACTGTCAGTTTAGGAAGAATTAACAGAATGTCTATGCCAGAGGGTCCCAAACTGTGGGCAGCGGCGCCCCGGGACTTTTGGGGGCCCGGGCGTGAGGTTGATTTGTTTTCTTACACTAGACTAAACTATTGGTTATCTGCCAGGTCCATAGAAAAAACAAGAAAACACCAAGAACATGAGCTCCCGAACTAATCCAATTCATCTATGGAATTCGTGATTATTAATAAGTTCAATTATTTTAAAGTGTAGAAATACTTTTAATTAATCGATCGAGTTTGTTTCCGAGTCGTCAGATATCAAGAAAATTTCATAAGGCATCAGGGGTGCTCACGACTTGAAACTAGCTCTTGTAAAATAATTCATAATTATGGGTCGTCCACTTAATCATAGGATTATTATTTCTAATATAATCTTAGAGTATTTAAATTAATTAGAACATTGGTTTAATTTACTAATAGAACTTTCAAATCAAAAATATTTAATTTTTCATTTTTATGAAAAAATTCGAATTCGATGTTTCTTTCAATTTTTCAGGTACCTTAAATTCAAAAAATTGAGTATATATATGATTATTTGCATTGAATCTCTGTGAAAGCTTACTTTTTTTTACTAAAAAATGATTTCATTTCTGTTTTAACATGTAACGATTGATTAAGAGTATAATTCTTTTTCGTGATTTTATTTTGCAATTTTTTTAACATATTTCAACTCTATATAATAGACTTTTAATGCAATTTTATTATTAGTATTAAAATAGTTAGCTTGTGTTAAGGAGAAGTAGACGCTATTGATAAAACTCTTACAATATACTTGATTAATAGAAAATTCTTTATTTCCTGTATGATCTTGTTTCAATGTCTCCAATGGATATATGTATCTGGAATTATTATAAAAGCTCCCAAGCTTATATTTCGCACCCTTTTCTTTCTATACCAGGTGAGACATTCTACCCCAACTGCATTTCAGAGAATTTATTATTTTTATAATTTTTATCTCTAATTCTATTTAAAATATTTTCAATGAAATAAGGGAATTATTTTTTCGAAATTTCGATAGATTCTTTTCATTTGCATTTAAGGAAACAAAAAATTTATCCAATACATTTTTTTCATTAAATAATTATATACAATGAATTTATTTTAACTAGGTAGATTTTTTAATCAAACAAATAAGAATTAACAGATATTTCTTATGGGGTGATCATTTTATAAAATTAATTCATACGAAATTTGTTTTTAATAAAATTAATAATTTATTTTTTCTAATAAAATTTTCTCTTTAGGATTGCAAGCTAAAGCCTGCTGGGCGTGTTTAATTTGATGATAATAAAAATTCCAAATCAAAATGATTTAATTTTTTATCTTCGTAAAAAAATTCAAATCGATTTTTTTTTCCAATTTTTCAGGAACCTTAAATCCAAAAAATTGAAAATCTCTCTCTCTATATATCTGCGTGTGTGATCAAATAAAATACAAATTTTTTGGCACTAGAATGAACTGAACGATTCTGCGTTATTGATTAGTGATAAGAATGGGGAATCCGGATCGACAAAAAAATGACTTGAATTATCGTGGATTATGGGATTTTAAACAGATCGACATTAGATATTATTATGGAATCTGAATGAACTTTCTACGACCTTTCGATTTTCCGCTATCGTGGGTTTACAAATCCGAATTAACATACATGAACGAATGAACATTTCTCAGTTTCAGACATTTCTTAAACCAAAACACAAACATTAAAGAAAGCAAAATATTAATTACTACTTAACAAAAAAATAATAATAATAACTCCTACACATATTTATTTTTATTTCAAATTATTTATTTCAGTAATAAAGCTGATGAAGCTTTTATTTTTTTGATTAATATTATTAAGATTTGAATTTTTAGTTAAATCAAATATATTTAAATTAATTATGTGTGATGTAACTAAAAATTCAAATTTTATTTATTTATTGGCTAACTATACAACAAAAAAAGTGAGAAGCTAAAAATTTATTTATTATTTATTTTTATCTCTTACTTTTACTATTAGACATGCTTTTACATTTTTGTCTTAATTCTTTTTATTTTTGTAAATATTTTTAGTTTTTTATTGTTTTAATCAAATTTTTTTTGGACATATATATAGAATTCTAAGATAAATGCTACTACTGTAAATAGTGAGGGAGAGAGAGAGAGAGAGAAAATGTCAATGTATAGACCAAATTTTGTAAACTTCTTATCTGTTGTAAGAAGAGGCCCCCTCCTGTGCGGCCAAAATAAATATTATATAATGAAAAAATTTTAATTGAAAAATAAGGCGCCGCGACTCGGAATCCCTGGTCTATGCCATCCAATATGACTACTAAAGTTAATTAATAAAATTATAACGTGGTTACTTCTTATAACACAATGGACTGGTGGCATATTTAATGCCCAATGACAGTCGTGTTACCAGCATTCTCCTAGAATTGATACTATGGTTTGCAGTCCTCTATCTCTAAGGAGATAGAACATTGTCAGTACAGATAACTCAGTCAGACATGAAAAACAAGCCGTCAAGCTCTCTTTTTTAACACTTAAGTAATGCGATTCAAGAAGGTAGATTCCTGTTTTTTTTGATCATTTGGACATTACAGAAACATTTCAAAATATTATAGGGACCAATAATATTGTAAAAAAAATTAAAAAAAATGTGTGTGTCAGCTCCGACGCACGACTGGAGTTTACTCATTCAGATCGACTGTCTAAATAGGCACAAAAAAGGCTTACTAGTCTAAGAAAAAGATTAATACCATATCAAATGATAAATAAACGAATCAGTGAAAATACCTAAATAAAATTTCAAATATTAATTAGATCAATAGCGCCGTCGTTATTAATTACTGTGACTAGAGGCTTATGGTAACTGAAATAAGACACATGAACGTTGGTAGATATGTGGTTCAAAAATCTTACCCACAAATCAATACCCACGAATTATAAATAAAATCTATAATATAAATGTTATATAAATTTTAAATAAATATTATAATTAAATTTAAAATAAGAATTATATATAATATAATATGTATGATATATCTAAAATAATAACAATAAAGTATAAATATAACATAAGTATATAATATAAAAAATGAATAGTTATAGTGATTGTCTAATTATCTAAGTTTAACCATAATACGTTATAATACGTTAGAGAAAGACGTATCAAATTATAGGGTTGAATTGTATATGATATATATAAATAAAATCATCATTTAATTTTTGAGATTAATTAAATGAAAATTTCTAAATGTCAAGTAATAAAGTTTCAAATGTTTTAAAAGATAAATAAGCACTCGACAGGGATGGAACCTGTCATGTTGCATTTATATATATATATATATATATATATATATATATATATATATATAATAATAATAATAATAATATAATATATTTATATATATATAATATAATAATAATATTTTTTCGATTAATTTTTCAATGTCAATTTTAAAATCCGCGCCTAAAAAATGTTTGAATGATGTTGCCCTTTTTCACCACCAGAAGAGTGTGCGTACGAAAAACGTAACGCTGTCATTCGTTCACTGAATTTTACTACCCATAATTTTCCATACCGGGCTCCTTATATGCAAATCGATTCTTACGGAGTAACTCCAAAAATAAAAAACTTAATACCTATAGTTCTGAATATATTTCTGCATAATAATATGAGAATTTATAAGTTTGAAGTGACTTTTTAAAATAATCCCTTGCATTTTTCAAGCCAATTAAAAAAAGAGAATTTTCAGTAAATTGAAGTAGTAGATATGCTAGGAATTGAAATTTAAATTATTGAAATTTGTAGAATGAAAGCGGAAAGGGAATTCCAGTTATTGCTCAAAGGGCGGCCAATAAATTTTAACTAAAGAGAAATTACCCATAGGCTTTCTGATGTTATTTTACTTAAGAACTGATGATGCTTAAAGAAATTATAATGCATGAGTTTTTAATATATTTTAGTTAATAAAGTAAAGGCTGTGTAGTTTCACAGTGAATGAAATAAAACTCAAAGAGGTTTATACAAACTCAATATATTTCGGATTATTAGTCCATCATCAGGGAGTTTACAAGTTAAGTATTAACTTGTAAACTCCTGATGATGGACTAATAATCCGAAATATATTGAGTTTGTATAAACCTCTTTGAGTTTTATTTCATTCACTGTGAAACTACACACCCTTTACTCTATTAACTAACATCATGTTTCACCTAAAACCTACACCACTTTCTATAAGTAAAAAAAAATAAATATATTTTCTTGGTAGAATCCTTGCTTTTTACTTATTAGAAGCGGTAAATTTAAACTTATACTATCTAGCTCAGGAATAGCAGTTAAATAAACTAGTGGTGCCGCACACGACTTTCACTTATACTTACAAAAATAAACACCACAGAACTTGTGACACTTGTTAATCACAAGTGATTTTTCTATAAAATAGTAGGAAACGTTTTTGAGAAAAAAATAAAAACCACCCCAACCTTGAAGTAAAGGTTAAGGAGTACAAGGGGTAGTCGATTTGGGTCAAAAATTATCATATTATTGTCCGATTTCTAGCGTAAATTTTAAATTTCGCTGGTTTTATTTAAATATAGCAGTGCACACACACCGACTCTGGCGCTTATGAACTCAGTTTTTCTACTTATCTTATCTTAAGAGTATCAAATACTATTACTTGAATTTGTTCAAGTGAAATTAATTTTTATAGTTTTGGAGATAAAAAAAAGACTTTAAAAATGAACTTCTAGAAAGTGAATGCAATACTTTAACTTTAATACTTCGCTATATAAGTGAAAATAAAAATTGCTCATAATTTCACTCATATGCTCATGTAAATGCATCAAAGCAGTCTTCGTCAGGATAATTTGACAATGAGAATGTTATACTTTGATAGCTGGTTATTCATGTATATTTATAATTGTTTTTTTCAAACTCCTTAAGAAAGCCCATATAATTTGAAAGCAAAATTGTTTTGTCTTTTTCTATGTTCCTGTCATTGATGAATGTTAATTTAATTTGTTTTTTCTTTATTTCTTTTTTTTTCTTCTTTTCACCTGAGAAGAAGTTTATTTTCTCTCTAACAACTTTGTTTTAATAAAGTTTCGAATTTGTTTAGAAAGTCACTCATTCGAAATTAAATTAGAGTATTAAATAATATGGAAAATTTATCCGAAAGTCAGCCTTAACGACCCACTATTCATAATATCTTTTAAGCTTTCTATCTGCTTAACGTGGCACAAAATGCAGCAACTTAAAGTTGTTCTCGGGCTAACTCAAGGACAATCTCTTAAAAAATTCAACAACAAGAATACCAAAGCCGAAAAAACAATTTCAAAACAATAATATAACATTTTATTGTGAAATGAACTTGAGATTAATTCTGGAGTATTTTTGAAATCATTCATTGAGAAAGAGATTTTTTATAGCTTACATCGAAATTAAGCAAACTAAAGTAGGGAACATCAAATTTAACACATTCTCGACCACTTCATTACCAAATCTCCAATTTAAATCAATTATTTCGTACTTGTAATTATTAATTTACTGGCTAGAAACTCTTTGAAGGTTGCTTCTCTAGTCAGTTGGCTGAGCTTCCGTAAGATACTGAATTGTATATAAAGTTCAAATTGCAGGTAGATGAAGAAAATTTCTAAAGAAATCCCGAAAGATTGTTTTCGAATAAATTCAAGCTGGGATAAATAATAATTTGTATTACATGTCAGAAGGGATGTTCACCCACTTAGGAAACGAACATAAGTCCCAAAAAGCAATAATGGCTATACCATGTGAGGTAGACCAATTAGACATACTAGTATAGTATATGTTTCACGCTAAATATTTCATTCAAAAAAGGGAAATAGATGACATTCATTAGCTCAAAAAATTCAAGAAGTACAATGAAAAATACGTTAGAAGTTTTTCTTTGGAGACGAATTGATATCCCAAAGAGAAACTAAGAGGTTGTTCTCTGCTTGATTCAAATAAACATACAAAAATTTTTTTAACTGGCTCCCAGCTATGTAAAGATCGAAAATTTTCAACACTCTTTCGCGGTCAAATTAGAAAATTGCCGGACCACTTCATTCGCCAATACATATATCCCTATGACTTCAAGGAACTGGAACTCTCTCCCAGCCTCCATCTTTCCCAACACTTATAATCTTCAAACCTTCAAAACCGGAGTGCATAGACACCTACGTCTACACCCTCTCACTTAATCAACTTTCCCTTCTCTTCGGTAATGCAAGGATCTTTCGAGATACATAGGGGCTGCATCTTTACTGGTGCACCCCTTCTTGAATTCGATTGCATTAAAAAAAAATATCCATACGGTATTGACTCCATGTAAAATAAAGTAAAAAGACTGATGATGAAGACGAAGTCTTCGAAACTATAGTCTCAAACAAATAAATAAATATATATATATATATATATATATATATATATACAGATATATAATTTCGATATTCGTTTATTTGCATCAAGCAGAGGACAACCTCTTTGTTTCTCTTTGTAAATCAACAACTCTGCTATTCTCGGCAAAACAAAAACTTTTCAACGAACTGATATGTTTATAGCTCAGGATTATATGGGGGGAGCACTCCAGAAATAAATAAATGACTACTCCAACCAATCCTAAATAATTAAAAATTATACAAGTATTTAAGCTTTAAAAGTATCCATTGCCAAAATCAAATCGAGGAATAGGTACCTAAATAGATCATAGATAGATGAAAGAACGAACACTTTCTTTACATAAAAATATAAATAAAAAATTATCCGAGTTAAATCTTAGTAGTTTTCCAAATAAATCACTGGTGAACCTCTTCTTATATCAGTATCATTATAAAAACAAAAAACACAAACTATTGTATATTGTATTATTATAAATGTTTTATAAAAACTCAGAAACTCATAAAAACTAATTCTGTGTAATTTATAATTAAGCTACTTGCATTCATATTTTTATTAGCTTAATATATTTATTATTAATTTATCATTTTCTTTTTCAGGTGTCGCTTTGCTGTTTATTCTTCAAACTTAATGAGAGAGAATTGAGGGATTTAAGGTAGGAAAAAAGTTTATATAAAATTTTATTATGTATTTATTATTAAGTTCCCACCTTTCCTCTAAATTAAAAAATAATACAAATATTAAGATTTTAAAAAGAATCTAAATCTCTTATCATCGAATCAAAGAATCTTCAAAAATTATTTTAATCAAAACCATCATTATAGACTATACATTCCTAAGGCTTAACACAATCACCTGCGTCCATTAGACTCTATAGTCTATACCGATGGGTGATCCGCGATTGGAAGTAGGTGTACACCTCTTTGGAAGTATATTGGAAGTACTTGGAAATATTTGAAAGTACTTGGAAATATTTGGAAGCACTTGGGAATATTTGGAAATACTTGGAAATATTTGGAATTAATTGGAAATATTTGGAATTACTTGGAAATATTTGGAATTAGTTGGAAATATTTGGAATTACTTGGAAATATTTGGAAGTACTTGGAAATATTTGGAAGTACAAGTGGAAGTAGGTGTATACCATATTAGGTCGCGGTTCACCCCTCAGTCTATACTATGTCAACACTTATGCTTCTCTAAAAATTTCACAAACTTTCAAGAATGGTATTTTAATATAAATTCTGATATATGGGATCAATATTAAGTTGACACTATACAATCTTTAAACATAAATATCCGTTGTAAAGAGATTCCACAATAAGAGGCTTCGAACTTGCTTTAATATCATTTCAAACTTATTTTTTGGTTCATTTATCTTCCTTCTAATAAAAACCTTATCAACTTTGTTCACTTTGGGAATACTCATTTGCAAATTAAAAGCTAACAAAGAGACGCCAATTTCAAATTGGTAACTAATAAATTCATATTAGAAATTTTAGCCATTTAAAAAATTGAAAAAATAATATTATTCCAACTAGGGATCGCAATACCAGTACACCGGTATACCAAATACCGATATTTAGTGTTATTTTACAATTTCGTAAAACCATTATTTGCTAAGCGAAAATACCGATATTTTCGGTTTTAGCTATAAATAAAAAAATTGCCAGAAACAATAATAAAAAGGATTACAAAAATAGATTTCACCAAAACCGTAAGACGAGAGACTGTGTTAGAATATGAAGGACAATGAGGGAAATATTTAGAGAAAGTAACATAATATATCATAGCTCATTATTAACAGTACCATCAACCAGCGTGTATCTGTATTTTCAACCGCAGGTAAATAATTTGTGCAGAAAAATACGTTCAGGCATAATTTGATCAAATTGTATATGAAAGATTTCAATTTGCCGATAGAAATAGATTCAAGTTTTCTTAGAAAATCATAAGATGGTGTCATCTATTAAATCTGATGGAATGGATTATTTTTAATTATATGTCAGAAGGGTTGATTTTCACCCCCTCGGGAATCAAACCCGATTGCCAGTAACAGAAATCCGGGCCATCTGACTCACCTGTGAGGTGCAAACCTTTCTGACATATGTAAACGCGTTAAATATTTTACTTAAAGATTGTTATCTTAATGTGTAAAATTTCGGGATCTAGTGATTCTAAATTTAAACAATATAGCCATGCCATATAATTTAAATAAAGGTCGTTAAGTGTTTCGAATTTTGAATAGCAATCTTTAAGTAAAATATTTAACGCGTTTACATATGTCAGAGAGGTTTGCACCTCGCAGATGAGCCAGATGGCCTGGATTGCTGTTACTGGCACTCCGGTTCGATTCCCGAGGGGGTGAAAACAACCCTTCTGAAATATAATTAAAAATAATCCATTCCATCGGATTTAATAGATGACACCATCTTATGATTTTCTAAGAATGACCAAATCGATTTTATTTTAGTTTGATAATTGTTAAATATTAGACAATCTTAGTTGTTTTTTATATTTTTTATCTTTGTTTTAATGACAAATTGTTGATGTTTCGGAAAAGACATACCCTTTAAAAATGTTTTTTCTTATAGTAAGAACTCCTGACAAATAAGTTTATCAAATGAGCCACTGAGGAAGTCGAGAATTAAACGTTTGGCCCATTAAATTAAGAAACTTTGCGTTTGATTTAAATTCTTGTCCAAATCCCTACGATCCTTTAAAAAATACAAATAAATTTTTTATTTATATATTTTAATTTGAGATTAAGGACTGGTTGAAATTAGGGGAGGAGCGTTTTTAAATATTTAGACCAAATTTTGCACAGTAGCCTTCGGGAAATGTCAGTGCAAAAATCAGCTTCGTAAAATGACTGGGGGGGGGGGGCAGATGTTCGTAAAGTCATGAGATTCTTACTCAACTATTTTTTATAAAGTTGATACAATTTGATGGCTGTATATGTATATAATTAAGTAATGGAGAGGGATTCAGCCAATGGGTAGCCTCTGCTGAATAAGAAACTCCCAATTATAGAAAACGTTTCGGCTTTAATTAAATAATGCCATCATCAGTTCCTAAGAGTTGATGAGTCCTTGAAGACGAGCCCCATATTTGTGTATAAGGTGTCCGAGCATGATGATATTCCTCAATGGTTATAAAGTTGATACAATTTGATGGCTGTATATGTATATAATTAAGTAATGGAGAGGGATTCAGCCAATGGGTAGCCTCTGCTGAATAAAAAACTCCCAATTATAGAAAACGTTTCGGCTTTAATTAAATAATGCCATCATCAGTTCCTAAGAGTTGATGAGTCCTTGAAGACGAGCCCCATATTTGTGTATAAGGTGTCCGAGCATGATGATATTCCTCAATGGGGCTCGTCTTCAAGGACTCATCAACTCTTAGGAACTGATGATGGCATTATTTAATTAAAGCCGAAACGTTTTCTATAATTGGGAGTTTTTTATTCAGCAGAGGCTACCCATTGGCTGAATCCCTCTCCATTACTTAATTATATTTTTTATAAATTTAATTATATCAGGTGAAGACATCTCCATATATATATATAGGAACGATGGCTGGGAAATATGCTCAGGCTTAAGTTAATGACCAAATGTCAACTCTAATAAATTCCCCTTCACTTGAATGTCATCCTCGCCCTATTGATGTTCTCTTGCCTAAATACAAACAACCCTTCTAACATATAATACCTGCAGACGTTGTTCCAAGCACCACACATCATACCCCTAAACACTAATAGTAGATGGGTGTAGCCACCTATTCATCATATTACCTATTAACACCGTTACCAAAATGGTTACGATAATTAGAACATTAATAATACGAGTGATAATAACATACTCGTATATCTATAAAGTGATGTGTGGTTAACACGATTTTCACTAATCTCTCATTTAATCAACAATCTTGGTAAGTAATGTAATATTAAATTTCGATTTGCAGACTTAAAATTTTTTCTTCTTTATCCGAGCTGTCAGGTTAGGGATAATTTTTATTACATGCCAAAAGGGTTGTACTCACCCCTTCGAGAATTGAACCCAAGTGTCGTAAACGAAATCCGGCCAATGGCTTGTCCTCAGAGGTGAAATCAAATTTGACATATATAAGCACGTGTAATATGTTTGCTCAAAGATATAATATTTATCATTTTCAAGTCAAGTGATTCTAAATCAAAGGATACAGAAAAGTATATATTTTAAATATACCTACATTTTTAAGTGTTTCGATTGGTGAAAATTTTTAAAAATCGAAGGTTAGTGGAATGACTATTTACGAATTGAATATAAAAGTTAAAACTACTTCTAGTAGCAGAGTTAAAACTTCTAAAGAAAATCATGTGAAATTGACAACTACTGAATCAAAGGTATTATGGCTGATTTTTATTATATGTTAGAAGGGTTCAATTCTTTTCGAAACTTGGAGGTGAATACAACTCTTTTGACATAAAGACCTATAATCAAAATCATCCATAGCCCCTCGGATTCAGTAGTTGACAATTTCATGCGATTTTATATTTCATATGTCGAAGGGGTTCAACTCACAGCGTAGCAATGGGTCCGTATTGCTAATTTCGACATTCAGATTCATTTGCCGAGTGGGTAAAAACACCCCTTTTGGTATATAATTAAAAATAACCAATAAAATCTCGGATCTAATAGATGACACCTTCCTGTTTTCTTAGAGAATTTAAAGTGTATTTCTATCTGTAAACTGAACTCTTATCTCGTGATTGTCTTTATAAATCCTAACTTCTGCTATCATCGACAATTCAAACTTTAACATCCAAATCGGTAATAGCCATTATTATTAGTCTATAATTTTTGGAAATTTTCATAAATCGAAGCCCTCCAAAAATTATATTTAAAATACATATATGGTTTTATTTAAAATCACTTGACTTGAAATTAAATTAGAAAATAAAGAAAATATTTTTTATTTATAGACAAATGGACTAGACGGTGTTTGGGCCCAGAACATTCGAAGATCTAACCAATTGATAAACCAATATTTAACGATGATGAAATTTAATTAGATAATCTTTGGTTTATTTTCATTTTTTCGGAACTATAGTGATCTAACTATTTAAAATATAGTATATTTTGTGTTGTGTAATAATTCTTGGAAAGAATTATAGATTCCTTCATGGGGCATTAATATACATATATGTATTATACAAGATAGTTTATTTAATATTAAATAAAGTATTCGAGGCGCTTTTATGGTAGATAAACCCCTTGCATAGGGTTTTTGTTCTTTTCCCTCTTGCTTCTTGCATAAACTTAACATGTTTATATATATATATATATATATATATATATATATATATATATATATATATATATATATATATTTTTAGCCCCGATGCTTTTTCTAATCGCGTTTCATTCTAAATTCATTGAAGAACAACAGAGTGTGGTGGCTTTTTCTTTCATCCATTCCAGAGCGAAAACGAACCGCCCGCCAACCGCTGCTCGGCAGCCGAGCCATTAATTTGGTTGTGGAACAACTCTCCCTGTTTAATTATGTTTTAAAGCTTCTCATCTAATTGCATTTCGTCTTCTCAATTCAATTACTTTATGCGTAACTCTCAGTTTGATTGTAATCTTAAGATTTAATAGATCTTCTTACCTAACGCTTTATTATAGATCTAGTGTGAAAATAATAAAAGATCAAGAAGCTCCAAATTAATATATCAAACTCAAATAATCGAATAATCAAAAGTGATTAAATAAGAAATTGGAAGTTTCATTTTAATTACCCACAAAAGTAACTTTTAATAATAAAAAAAATGAGAATGGGTTTTTTGCTTAAAATAAATATTTTTTTTATTAAATGGTCTCAAGATATTGTCATTTGGCGAGGATAAATTCAATAAGGTTCAGTCATAAGTAAAGCGTGTCGATACACCGTCTGTCTGTCTGTCTTTCAGAGCAGTCCGGCTGGTAAACTTAATAAAATATACTAACTTGAATTTTAAGTTATTTTATTAATTTTTTTGAAATCAAAATTGTATTAAAATTTTAATCGAATGACTATTTTGGAGAGGGTCCAAAATAATAATAAAAAAATGTTTATCATGGGATGTGAGATATCTACTTTGTTTTTTAATCCCTGTAAAGATTTTCTTATGTAGAAATAGGATATTTTTTCTTAATTTAATTCCCTTTAAATGATAGTGGGAGAGTGCCAAAAGTGGCCATTTTTATAGGATTTTTGTACATGTCGGCGTTCAGAAGTGACTTAACTTAACTTTTAATTATGACAATTATAGGAATTCGTAAATTCTATCCTTATTAACGACAAATAATTAGGAAATTGATATTTCAACTATTTTGGAAGATCTAAGGTAGAGAGCCCTCAGTTTGGAAGTCTAACTTGTACTTGGCCGGTTTATTAAATGGTCTCGATAAATTGGTATTTGGACAAGAAAAATTCACTTTGCTTTTATATGAATATTAGTGTAAAAAAGTTATGAACCTTGAATAGTAACGTAAATGAGACAACATTAAAACATTAAAAGACTGTATATTTTACTGTGCCAAAAAATAACTGACATCATGATGCACTGAGGATCGTTACAGTTGCTACCTCCTAGTTGGGAGAATAGGAATTATTGCTCAGGGCATCTGTATGTTTTATTCTTGATGCCTTGGGTAGGAATTATTCCTCAGGGCTTCTTGCATGCTCGGATGAAACGCTGGAACGTTACGCCTGTTGCATTTGGCTGAAGGGTAGATAGTTTGGCTCACGGCATTTTGGATAATAGGATGCAGCGCAGGTGGATTAAATTTACTGCCTTTGGCCATAGGTAGAGAGCATTTCTCGCAGCTATCTGAATGTTAGGATATGTACAACGCTGAAGCGTTACGCTTGCTACCTAAGGCAACATAGAAGATAACATCTACGACTCACGGCCTCCTGACTGTTAAAATATAAGTTTGAGAGTTAGATATTCTTGTTGTCTAGAATATGTTTCGACTTATGGTCTTCTGAATGTTAAGATGCAACGCTGAAGGGCTACGATTGGCTAGATATAGTATGGCCTTCAATGCAAGAAGGTGGAAGAGTGAAAACTATTGTTTACTAAAGAATGCGTTTACTAAACCAGTTCGAAATTAACGTTTTTTAATTTCGTAATTTCTAAATCATTATCTAATTTCAAATCTAAAAGGAAATAATAGATATAAATAAAGTAATTCCAAATCATACAAATGAAGTTAAATTTTTTATAACTTTTTTTTTTTTTTTTATTTATTTTACACTCGCTTAGAAATAAATCGAAATTTCCAATAGGGTATTTATTTTAGAGGGAATTTGAGCGCCCGTATTAATTAGATCCATTAAACGTCAAAAGTGGTCCAAGTTCCTGCGATGGATGAATGTTGACCTTAAAGCATTTTAGAGACACTCGTGGGAATTAACCCATATGAACAAATCCCCTCTTTCACTGTTTCTCTTTCACACACACGCACACACGTACACGGACACCCAAATCCTCGCTTCCCGGTTTCATCCTCACTCGCTCCACACAGCCTCTTTATATATCTAGGTTGAAACAAACACATAGAATTTTAAGTTTTATTTTATTTTACATACTTACTTTAGATTTTGTGAATTTCTATTCGGTCGGTATTTTACAAAGCAATTTGCAAATGAATTTTTTTGATGTCTTGCTGTCTTTCTGGTCAAAGAATGTTCTTCTTGGGCTTGTATTTTAAAACAAAGTTTTGATTTGAATTGAGATTTCAGAACTCCGGGTTAAAAAATGATAAAATTTCGGATATTTATGAAACAAAATAATCTTTAAATTTTATGAAAAATCTTAACCGATAAAATAAAAATTATTTTTGATTATTTAATACCATAGATCCATAGATAACAGAGAATTTATAAGATAAGCTGAGTTGAATTAGGACTTAAATTTTATTTTCTACCTAATTATTTTTCTATATGATTTGGCATGTGTAATTATATTGCTTGTAATTGGTTTTTTGTGTATAATTTTTCAAATTTGCGAATTAATATAGTATTGAAGATAGATAGATTCTGCATATATATAATATAATAACCAACTAAAAACCTCAAGTTTAAAGAGAATTACTCATTTAATAGGATTTAGAACAATGAAATAATTAAATTAGTAATATGAATGCTCTTGATTTCATATAACCAAATATAATTACCAGTGTAGGGAATTATAATAACCCATTTAATGATTACAGAGAGTTTCTAAATGAGAAAAAAATTTCTAAAGGGAATAAACTTCTATGATCAGCAATAATTTCTACTTTTTACCCTGTTTTTATTTCTGCTTCAGGGAAGTCTCGTCGGTCCATTGCAGATGATTTTCCCTATTTTCTTTTCAATCTCCACCGGGAGATCCTTCTTCTTCTTCGTGAGTCCAGTCTTTTTATTATTATATTTTTTCACCTTTAACAAGATCTATTCCCAGGGATATACACAATTTAAAAAGAAGTGAATAAAACCAATGTGTGTGTGTGTGTGTTAGTGGAAGCAAAAGAGAGAGAAAGGAAAAAGCAGAGGGTGAACTAGTGGAAGGGTAAAGAAAAAAGAAATAGTAAAAAAAGAAATATCAAGTTGGTGGGAGTCGAAAAAGATATTTTTATATCCCATGTGGTTCACAAACTCTGAATGAATAAATTTGTTCCCACTTGAATATTATCTATACATATAAATAAATAAACAATCGAATAAAAAGTTTAAAATGCCAAGTACTAAAAGTTATAACATAAAATTTTTTAAATGTCTTAAATTTATAAGTTAAAAAGTTTCTACTGATACCAACACTAGCAGTTGAAAACATTAATTGCAACATTAAACAAGAAACTTAACAAATTAAAAAATAATAATTTTTTATTTTCTCAAATGCATGGATAATAGCAGGCAGCTTTTTCTGATTCTGAAGCCAAATTAGTATTCTCCGAGTCCTAGACCAAATATACAAGTTTGCGTTATTTTTCTAACTCAAACTGTTACTGACAAAAATAAATTGTTTAATTTATTCTTTGCAGTACTTAAGTGCCTATAGATTGAATATTCTTAAAATTATGAGGGTTGCTACTCAGAAATAAAATAATAATAGTAGTATATTACTATTAAATTTAAAGTTTCTTTTTGCCGAGAGAAGCAAAAATTTTATATATTCAACGAGACAATAAAAGAGTGTGTCTTCTGTTGGAATTCTAAATTTTATCTTTTATTGTCTCCTTCAATTTATATTAGTATTATTTATTTACCATACACTTTTGGTCACCTCTGTAGTGAATGTCGTATTAGTTTCTGGAATTTGTCAATATAAACATCTCAGTATTTATTCGTTCTCATAGATATAACATTCATTCATCTCAGAGATGCTTTTAATGACAATATCTAGAAATTAATAAGATATTTACCTCAGATTATGTTCAACAAGTGATGAAATAAACTGTATGGCGAATAAAAATAATAGTAATTTACTGGTTCGGATCGCAGGAAACTGTAAATTAAATAATAGAGTTGTATTTAATGCGTCAAACGTTTCGTCGTTTTATTTGCGACTTGATCACAGCGGCTATTTTTTTTTTTTATTAGACTCCATAGTATACATCGGCAATCTGCCCTTGCAGGCAATAAGCTTATTTACAGACAATAAATGAAAAAATGACATGATTAGTATTAACAATATTTGAGGTAGAATAATGAGAGCTCCATTGAGCTTTACATTAAGGTGTGAATTTTGTATTTAAACTATGATTAAAAATAAATTAGAAGTAAAGTAAAAATATAAAAAGAAAGAAAAGGTTTGGCGTGATCACGTGAAGCGCTGTGGTAGGTCGATTGGTCTGTGTTTTTTTTAATCTTGTTGGTGATAATGTTGATATTATGTCTTGAGCATACTCATTGGGATGGTGAGTCAGTTTGTTTAGGTACGTGTGGCTGTGATGTCTTATTTCGTCTTTGACTGAGGGGATTTCTATGTCTTTTAGAATTGTGCAGTTTGGTACCCAGCTCGGGGCATCAGCGATTGCTCTCAGCACTTTGTTTTGATATCTTTGAATAATTTCTATGTTGGATTCGACTGCTGAGCCCCAGAGTTGTATACCATATGTCCATATTGGTTTTAATATTGTTTTGTAGATAAGTATTTTGTTCACAAAGAGAAACAAAGAGGTTGTCCTCTGCTTGATGCAAATAAACATACACACATATATATCGAGATGATATATCTCGATATATATGTGTGTATGTTTATTTGCATCAAGCAGAGGACAACCTCTTCTCTTTGTGAATCAACAACTCTGCTACTCTCGGCAAAACAATAACTTTTCAATTAAGTATTTTGTTGCCTTTAGTCATTTGTGAGCGTCTTCCAATTAACCTTACAGCGGCTATAAAATTGAATACAATGACATAAATAAACAATAATAATTTTTTATATAAATTAGGTTAATTTACTATACTAATAGTAAGTAAAATAGTAATTTACTAAATTATTACTTTATTTCTGACTAACAATCCTCAAAAAAATCATAAAATGGTGTCATCTATTATTAGATCCGATGGAATGGATTATTTTTTATTATATGTCAGAAGAGTTGTTTTTCACCCCCACGGGAATCGAACCAGAGTGCCAGTAACAGCGATCCGGGCCATTTGGCTCACCTGTGAGGTGGGAACTCAACGACCTTTTTTTTTACAAATGAAGATAAAAATCTTTGAGTAAAATATTTAACGCGTTTACATATGTCAGAGAGGTTCGCATCCCGCAGGTGAGCCAGATGCCCCGGATTCCTGTTACTGGCACTTGGGTTCGATTCCCGAGGGGGTGAAAAACAACCCTTCTGACATATAATTAAAAATAATCCATTCCATTGGATCTAATAGATGACACCATCTTATGATTTTCTAAGAAAATTTGAATCTATTACAATCGGCAAATTGAAATCTCACAAAAAAAAAATTGCTAAATTACTAAAAGTTGAGCAAAACGTACTGTTAAGAAAGTTTTCACTTTATATTCAAATTACTTTCTTTTTTTTATTATTTCGTCCTTATAGTTTGCTGACTTGTATACATTCTATTATTCAACACATCTCTATTAATTTCAACCCTTAAACTAGAAAAAAATTGAGATATCGTCGATGAAGACATTAATATAAAAACATGGAAAATATCGGGACTCTCCAGTAATAAACTATTTCTTTTCACCAAATCTTTTCTTTATTTTATTATTATTTTTTCAATTTATTTATTATTTGAATTTTAAATGAAAATAATATTTTTCTCTGCTTCGATAATCTATTATTTAAATGAGAATCTCGAGTATTAGGAGGTGGAGAGGGGAGGTTCTATTGAAATCGATTACCACTTGAGTAAGTCCCACCCCCAGCGTTCGATTTCATTTTCCTTCTCGAAGCGATATCCACTAATGATAAGATTCCACCAGACGATAAACAAAAACGCTCTCTCGTTAATTATATTATTATAGGTTCACTTAACATAAAATCTAACATTATGAATAATTTATAATCTTTTAAATTTAATCACCTGTTCACCCCCGCTTTCTCTTCACCACCCCCACAGCAACCACTTTTCGTTTGCATTGCTTATCTCTTTTAATATATAAATCTTGCATGCTGTTAATAAAACATGACTCTAATTGAATTTGGAAATGTTTATATGAGAGAAAATGACCGAAATAGTAGTAAAAACTTACTAGATCTTAAAATGTTCATTAACGTAAAAGTATCTACGGTAAATAGATTAATCTTCTCTCATTACTGTAGAGAAGTATAGATTACATTTTATTTTCATTATTTAAACAAATAGAAGCAGAGATTTTATAATCCACTTAATAAAGAGGTCGTACTGAACATGCGCCCTTGATATATCTGCTGAGAAATTTCGAAGTACGCATGCTCAGTACGCCTTAGTGCAGTGCGAGCGCATTATGTCGAATACGCTATTAGACAATTTTTTGACGTGACAACGTCTTATAATTCGATGGAGCTGGCTGCACGCACGAAAAAACATGACTCATGCGGCGTTACCTCACTCTGAGGCGTTCCATTTAAGGCTTGAAGTGCAAGCGAGAGCGCGGAACGAGCGACAAAGATTGAGGCGGGCTTTTTAAAAGCTACAGTTACAAAAATTTTAATGATGTTTCCAAATTTTAAATTTAAGATTTATGAACAATAATTTAATCACAGTTTATTCTTATAATAAATTATTCAAAATTATTACTTTTTTACAACAAATTACAATTAAATTTGCAAAAATAATTAAGTAACTAATTGAACAACAACTTTAATTCAGTTTACTTGCTGAAAGAAATAATGTCAATACAAAAATTTATTATTATAAAATAATAAAATCAAAAATTAAATTCTAACAGTCGAGTAGAAATTTAAACAATAAATTTTATTCAAGTATTTTGTAAATTTAAAATGATTTTCTGAACGAAGAATTTTAAGAAAAAAATCGATTGTCTGTAAAGTCGGTTTACTGACGATAGTTGAACGTGACAACGTCATAAGAAAATACCATTCCATCAGTATTTTCTTATGACGTTGTCACATTCAGCTATCGTCAGTAAACCGACTTTACAGACAACCGATTTTTTTTTAAGATTAATATAAAATTTCATTATTTATTTATTATAATATAATTTCAATAAATCTTAATCTATAATTATAACATATTTTTTATTTTTTTATGGTGGGGGGGGGGGGGATAGTAATATGTGTTATATATTTTTTGCTCTTAGGAGATACAATCAGAAAAGTTTAAAGAACTCTCTGAGCTATTGGTTAATATGTGTTTTATATACTTCATACTTGGATAAGAAAGAAACGGGAGCGCCTGTAGTAGCTAGATATGGCATTCGAATAGAACGTGCTGTTTGCAGGTTGCGTCGACAGGCGCTGGATTTTAAAACATGGATTTTAAGAAGAAATAAAAATAGATTACAATTTATTTCCATTATTTAAATAGCGGATTTTCAGACGTTTTGAGCATGCGTAGTTGACATTTCTGCTAGGAAGTTGCAAAGTACTCATGTTCAGAACACCCAAGCGCCGAATACGCCATTAACGACAGACACAATGAAAACTATTTTCGGAAATAAATTTTAAGTTGAGATTTTCACAGGTCTTTACTTCTTAAATTTCCTGAGTTCAAAATAGCTTTTTAGAAAATGTTTTGAGTGTTTCAACAATTTACAGGCTAGACCGTTGAATTAATAATTACGGAAACTTAGAATTTAGAAGTTTTGGCTAGAAAGTAAAAAAGTTACTGACGATACCGATTTTAAAAAATTATTTCATTTAAATAGAAGACTTATTACTTTTTAGTTTAAAAGATACAATAAGGGATGGCTTTTCAGAAATAAAATAACTTATTTAATTTTAATATATTTTAGAGTGTTATGTTATAGACCACAATTTGTATCCAGTAAATGAAGCATCCTTCAAACTAAATTGTTATATGAGTATTTCACCCGAAACAAACACCGCATTTATTTTATAAAACTCATTATACTCTCAGCTTTTAATAGTGATTTGGCAAATTTTATGTCTAATAACTGTTTGGAATAGGAAGTTAAAATTTAGCACAAAGCTAGATCTCTTATTAATAGAAACGCTTCTTCCGAATTTCAGCATATTACCTACAACGGTCTAGTTACAAAAAATTTGAATTGATTTTTAATTTTCTGCATTTTTACCAAAAAGTGTAAAAAGAGAAAGCCAACAAAATTCTGTTATCTTTTTTTAGAAATAAATACAATATAGACCAGAAAGAACTTTCCACAACCTTTTGTTATTTATATATCATAGATGTCTCCCAGAGAATGAGAAATATTCTTAAAACAATTATAATTGAAAATGATTTTTTTCCTAGATAGTATTATTATACACTTAAATTTGTTTATCAAAATTGTTAGTAATATTTTTGATAAATTTTAGCCAAACCAAAATTTTTTTGAAACATAGTACCTACACTAAGCAAAGAGAAAGGGCTGTGATTAGAGATTCGAATTATGGAAAATATAATAATATTCACTAAGATAATGAATCGTCCAAAATGCATTGTCTAATGGAAATTCGTCATTATTGGGCCCACAGTATTTTTGTAAAAAAGATAGAATTAATATAGAATATGATTAATTGTTTTAAGAGTTGTTGACTACTTTAAATCCAAATGAAATGTATTCTCTAGTCTACAAAATACTTGCTATTTGTCGAAACGTGCATTCTCCCTTTGCTTAATAAAAGTTCACACAAAGGACTATCCACACAAAAAGCTTTATTGAAATCGTTAAGGGCCATGTCGTGACCTCCCTTTAGAAGTAATGGGTCATAAAACATATCATTATCTGAAACGGAATAGTTGTTTGCTATTTCCTGCTTTCAGTAAAACTTATTACACTAATACGAAAATAGATAAAAACAAAATCAGAAGTTGACTTGGAACGAGAATTCACCAAAATCACCTCTAATTTAAGCTTTATCTAATTATTAGTTTTTTCAAATAAAATATTAAAATAATAAATCTTTATATAAAATCCATTCTATTTAAAATTATGTGAAGCTCTCTGTGCGATCAGGGTATTAAATTTACTCATTATTTTTCTAAAATATAGTAGGTAGTAAACAAATTTATAAATAAAAATTTATAGGATTCAATGCATTTGAGAATTCTTTTTTGAAAACAAATTTCAAATTTAGATATTTAGATAAGTTTGAGAACAAATGAAATATATTCAATTGTTTCTGAATTTGACATTTGTTTTGTAAAAAGTGCACTCGAGGCAATAGAGCTGGGGCTAAAGCTCTTGCTTTCCTAGGGCTATATTTTATTTACAAAGCTGACTCTAATTAAAATTAAAGATACTTCTCCAGGTTAAAGTTGGGATGCAACGAAATCAATAGTAAAAAAAAAAATTAAAAATCTCCAGTGGAAAAAAGAACTGAATCCTTAGTAAAATCCCTTTTTATCAGTTTGGTATAACAATTTCACGTGACTTCAGTAATTATTAGATATTGTATATTTTTATTTATTTATTCTAAATCATAACCAAAAAACTCATTAATTAATTAATTTTTTTTATATCGTAAATATTAATGAATCAAAGGACGGAATCCAATTAGAGTCCTTTCTCTTTTTTCTCTTCTTTGTACATAATTTTAATTATTTTCATTTTATTTTTTATATGTACCTACATTCTTTTTACAGAGTAAATTTATTTACCTCTTAAAATAGCATATTTTCGTAATGGAAATGATCCTATGTAGATAGTATATTATTTTATTTTATTTACTTCCAAATCAAAGAGCTGATTAGATTTAGGACTTTCTAGCTGTAAAACTTCCGGTTCAACTATCCAAAAAAAATCTTAAAGGTTGTAGCTGATGATATAGCATTAAACATACAGGCTTGTATTAATAAATGATCTACACATCTATGCCTAGTATCAACTTTCTAGTTCAAATCTTTTAGAGACAAAAAAAAAGCCAAATCACTAAAACTAGTGCAAAGTGTACCGAATCTTAAAAAAATTCTACATTTTCCTAAAATTTATTTAAGTATACCAAAAAGGCAGGCATATGAGATAACTTCAAGCCATATAATTTTACTTTTAATACGCGGTAAATCACTTATTAGTTTTAAAATAATATATTCTATATATTGAAACAATTCTATTTATTCTAAATTAAATTGCATTGTAATTGGTATATAATTTTATATTTATCGTTAGATCTGCCGGGAGAGTATCTACTATAGATTTACAGTATTGCTTACAAGATTTTTTTTCCAATTAGGATATCTATAGGGTAATTAGAATTCGATTTCATTTTTTGATGACTAGGATTACTAATAGGTATATGATTGAATTTAGTATTTAATTTATAATTTTATTCAGTCTAATATATTTATCTATTATTAGCTCCGACGCCCGCCTTCGGCAGCCTTCTAGTGGCCCACAGATTATGTATACAAAATTTGGTTGAGTTTGGTCCAAGGGCAAGAAAGATACTAAGCCTTTTATGTTTTACACCACAAAATCAAAAATCTCCCATTTTTCAGTTCATGGATCAAATTTAAAAAAAATAAAAAAAATTATCCCGAGATTTAGCATTAATAAACCTATGTACCAAATTTGAATGCTAAAACTTGAAAAGTTTAAAAATTTCAAAAATTTAGCCCAAATGACTATATCTCCCTTTCGGGGATAAATAGACCAAAATAATCAAATACGTTTTTTTGTATTTCAATGCTTCACCTTTCTAAACTAAACTCATATTGATATCTTTTCTCGCTTAAGAGATCTTGAAAAACTCTGAAAACACATTTTGGGACCCTTTCCCCACTTTAGGGTTTGAATTTCAAAAAATACCTTCTTACCACACCCATAAATCGTTGAAAGAATATACACTCCAAATTTCATCTTTCTAGGTCAAGCAGCTTAGGCTGTGCGTTGATAGATGAATGAATGATGAAACATCACCTTCTAATTTTATATATAGTACCTGGAGCCACCGAGCGATGCACGGTAACCCCTGACCCCCACCCCGAAACCACACACCTCGCCCCCAACACTGCACCCACACTCCGCCCCACCCCACCCCAACCGCCCCTACCACCTCCGGATCCCCCACAACTGCACCCCACCTCCAACACCCCCACATCCATCCCCACCCCCGACCCAATTTTTGCATTTCTATCTTTCTAATGGTCCACATATTATGTGTATATTTGTTTACTCGTACACCAATTTGCCCACATTCGTTCATATTGATAAACATTATAAAAAAAAATAGGAAAATAATAATAAAAAATAATCGTATTGATCTGAAATAAAAACATAAAATTAAAAAAAATACCTTTCACCAACCAAATATTTTTTTAGGAAGACAATTTCCAAGGACAATTGCCCGGACAAAAGAGAATTGAATATTTAATTTTAATTAGAAGAGTGGGGGGAAGGAATAATTATTAATATATTTAATGTTTCTGGATTTAAAATTAATTGTTATCTTTCTTTCAGCTTAATTCAATTATACATATTTCAAATTTGCCTCGCCGCAAGGCAAAGGCGGGCTTCGCAGGTGGTATGTATGTATGTATGTATGTATGTATGTATGTATGTATATATATATTGTTCAAGTAGGATGATGATTTTTTTCAATTTCTTATTATTCACAAAATCGAATTTTATTTTTCCACGTTCGTTTCACTTTTATATATTGGACACTTTAGGGATTTGCTTAGCATGAAATAGGAGGGCAAGCAAGGGTGGGGTATGTATCTTGGCAAATGGACTACCCCAGCCCGATCTTCTCTCGTCAAATCCGTCGGGGATTTTTCAAGTCCTGCTTGTTAGTGCGCTAACAATAACTGTATAGGGAGGCCAGTACACAGTGAGAGAGATCCTCTGCAAGAGCTTTAGAGTCCTCAGGGGCCACAAGAAGACCTTCAACCCCCTCTTTTTTTAGTGATACCCTCTTTGGATTACATCTTACTGGTTTTTCTTTTTCCTTTTTCCTTGAACCAATAAAAATTTTTATTCAACTGAAAAGATGGAAATTCAGGGAAAAAGATTTCAATTTAAAAAAATCTTAAATTTGTGGCGAAAAAGGGATTCATATATAAATATAAAAGAATATTAATATATAAATAAGAAAAATTAGGATAGATTCCAATGTTCTTTCTTCATTAGGCTGATAAAATAGTGAGGCAAAGTTCAAAGAAGTGAGATTGAAAAGATGATTTTTGCTCCATTTACTTAATGAAATAATAGTCTCTTTATCATTTAGTAAATATACATAATTTACTTCGAATAAAAATATTTTAAAGCCAAAATTCAAAAATATAAACTTTAGGATGTTTTTATTTAATTGAAAAGTTTTTTTTTTTTACCGGGAGTAGCAGAGTTGTTGATTCACAAAGAAAAATATGGAGGTTGTCCTCTGCTTGATGCAAATAAACATACACACATATATATCGAGATGATATATCTGTATATATATATATATATATATATATATTATTTATTTGTTTGAGACTATAGTTTCGAAGACTTGGTCTTCATCATCAGTCTTTTTTAATTATAAATGTTGTTTTTCATGGAGTCAATATCGTATGGACATTGAAAATTTATAATATAATAAATAATATATATATACAGATATATCATCTCGATATATATGTGTGTGTATGTTTATTTGCATCAAGCAGAGGACAACCTCTTTGTTTCTCTTTGTGTTTTTACTTATTTAGCATTTAAACGTTCCCTATCAATGCTTGGCAATTTCCCGCGACTTATAACCTTAAGCTATTTAAGACCCGTATCCACATTTACCTTCGACCCCCACCCAACCCATAAAATTCTTTCTTCTTCTTTTCACGATGGAGGGGCCAACCCAGGGCTTTAGAGGTTGCACCTTTTTGGTGTAACTCCTTCTCATCATTATCATAAAAAAAAATTATTAATTAATTTACCCTATCTATATATTTAATGTAAGAGATATTTTAGACAAAAATAAATTTAATAATGAATGATATATTATATAGTATGTTTAATTTGTAAATATGATACCACCTTTAGAGTAAAAGACAATCAGAATCCTTTGTTTTATATTAATCTTTGGCGAGGGTTTTAAAATTAAAAAAATCACGTCAGCTTCGTCGCACAAGCCGATTATAAGAAGAGTAGATGTTTCTGTAAACTTAAGTAGGTGCCTACTAATAAAAAATAAGGTCCATTTGTAGACTGTCGCGGGGCAAGTAAGCTCAATTGGTAGAGCGTCGCGCTGGAAAATCGAAGTGCTTGATTTTGTCCTAGGAGTCTATTTAAATTTTTTCTTTATTTAGGCTTGAAAATATTTTTCGAAAATATTTTCTTTTCCTATACGAGACCTTAATGGAATTCAACACTATAGCTAAAGAAAAATATTATTTTTGAATTAAATGAGCAGCTGTGAAATTCAATAAAAACATTATAGGTTAATTGATTTTGTGATTGCCGTAAGTGGATTCATCTAGGCTCTGTTGGAGTGTTCCATTTATTGCATACATAATTTTATTTTCAAAATAATAAAACAAACAAATAAATTGTTTATAATTCATTCAATTTGAAACTATATATATATATGTTAGGCTCAAAGAACTAAAACACTCATTGAGCGAAAAAAACGTGTTGTGGCTAACTTAAAAAGACCACAATACGAAATTTGCGACTTGACTCTCTTGATATTTGACCACTATGCGTTGTGGTTATTAGAAAAGCTGATGCAGCCACGATACGACGGACAGGTTGTATCTTGTCAGCGGGGGCATTACAAACAGTTTGTGTTCATTCTTGAATGCCATTTACGAGTGTGAACATCTGTAACTATTCATGGCTAGTAAAATTAACATATTCTATGATAAATTAAGTGAGTTAATGAGGACAAGTACTGATTGCAGTTTTTTTCATTTAAAATTTCTTCTCTTAAAGGGTAAAGCTGTGCAGTTCTCTTGAAGACAAGAGTTGCTCCCAGCGTGATGCTTTAGACTTTACTAATTAAATCTTTTGGGATGTAAACATTATGAATGGAATTGGCCGACGGCTATAATATGTATAACCTGTGACGCCCACATTCCGTACAACAATGTGGCTAAAATTTATTATCGATGCTTTCAAAATACCTAGCTCATTCTAGATACTGTTAAATATTCTTAGGTATATAATTGTTGCTTTTATTATTGAAATATAATTTTTATATATACTGGTATGTAAGGTAATTTATTAGTGCTAATACTTCAAAACGCTCACAGAATTAGCCGTCATAGTTTATATGTGTTAGGTTTAAAAAAATAATAATCTCTCTAAAATTTTATTTGAAAATATAAATTAAACAACAGATGGCCTTTTTAAGATTTTGATTGAAATATAATTTTTGTGGAAATATTTCTGAGTTAAGTATACTGTTTTTTATTTTTATTTTATTTTTTTCTAGTTTTTATGTTGTTTTCTAATCTGAAATCTTTCATTAAATTCTGGTAAGAATTCACGAGTAGGAAAGAAAAAATTAACATTGATTCATATCTGAGCTTAATTTAAGTATAAAATTCCCTTCTCTAAAAAGAATATCTTTTTATCTTGAATTAGCGTTAATTAAATTTTTATTAATAATGTTAAGAAAACGCGAATAGTTAAATTGTAGATTAAATTAGAATAGTGAATATATGCATATTTTATGATAGTTAAGAGAAAACTTAATCATAAATTAAATAAGCATATATAATTAGATGCTTAAAACAAAAGGGCAAGTATGTATAATGAATCATGAATAAATATATTAAAGGTTAATGAATGGATTTAACTATAGATAATATAGAAGACAATTTTATGCATTGAGCTCATCATTTTAATAGTCTAAATTTTCATAAGGTATGGTATATTTCTTTAGAAAAAAAGTAAGAAAAATCGTTTAGTGTTAAAAATTAGGAAGGGGCTGAAACCCGTTTTTTGCCTGCAAATGTGAATAGTAAATCAGTAGCGAATGGAATTTAAGACTTGAGTTACCTATATATCATTAGCAAGCTCATAGCTAAATTTTAGTTTAAATTAGACTCAATGGACTCAAAATATAATATATATATTTATATATTAACTTATTTGAATCTTGGCTGTGAGCTCTCTAGCAGAAACTCAAAATTTAAATTACTATTCACGAAGCTATCTTTTTCGATAAAATAGAGGGTTTTTATCCTAAAACAACACGATTTCAAAATTTTCGATAGTTTGACAGAATTATTTCTATAACTATGAATGAATAATTCAGCGTTTGTTGAGATGTTAAATTGATTTTAATGCATTCTAATTTTAGATGATACAGTCTCTATAAATCTTGACCCTTGCATTATCAAAGAGGTGAACAATGTCTAAACAGACCTTTGACGTCATGCATTATTCTGCTTTTCCCAGAAAAAAACACAATACATAGTTGATATTTTTAATTCAGCTATTTATTAAAACCTAATATAATTAAAATATTAAAATCGAGAATTATCTTAAAAAAACCTAATTATTATTAGACAAATGTGATTTTTTTAAATAAGTCAAAAAATGAATAACTATAGAAAGATTGAGTAAGTACTTGTCAAGAACCTTGAAAAGCATTCCTAATGGTTCATTATATTACATTTAAGTTAAATAAATATTCATGAAAATCAACTTCTTTATGGTTTCTAATTAAAATTCAATTTTGGGAAATAATCTTAAAAATAAAGATTAACTTTTTATTTTTATACTGCAAAAAGAAAAACGACTATACTCGATCTGTTTTAATTTATTTCTTTTTCTTGTTTAGTTTTAATTTGTTTTACCCATTTTATTATCGTCTATAACAAATTTCATTATTATGGCAAGGTTGACAACAGTGGAAGCAAAAAAAATCAACCCTTCACTCAGTTTATTTCATCCTCCATTCTTTTCTTTTTATTATTATATAAATCACCGATGATGATTTTATTTCTTTCCTGCAAAGCACACGCTACTCACTTAAGTTAAAAATATATTAAACACTTCTTCATGGTAATAGATCAGTGACGGGTTGGCAACGTGATATCTGTGTATGGGGGTTGTTGGGGGCTTGGGGGTTGCGGGGGTGGTTTGATTTGACAAATAGACCTTTGGGTCGCAACTGCCTATGAATAGCGATCAGCTTAAGAGACTCGCAAACACCAACCAACGCCCCATGATAAAAAAAAGTAAAAGTAAAAAAAAGAAAAATCCTTGAAACGGTTCAAGGAATGCACTTTTATTATGGAGAAATTTTCTTTTTTTTCTTTTTGAATTTATTTCTTACCGGAGAGAGAAAGAAAATCAGAGAGATAAGAAAAGTTGGCTGTAAACAAAATAAATGGATAGAGTGACGTTTCTTAATGAATCAAACAACAACGAAAACAATCATTGTACTTCTTAAATGGATTGCTATCAAATCAAGGGATGTTTGCCTTATCTTACAACTAATTCATTATACTTATCATAAAGTCTATCCTTCTAATTGAATGGTTTATTTGAAGAAGAAAACTCGAGGAAAAAGTAATTTTTTCTAGATTTATATCTTCGGAATTTTGGGGATTTTTTTCTTTTCACCCCTTACCATACTAACATAATCTTTTGTCAGTAATTCTTCACTAAAAGATAGTTTATGACTCAAAGGAAGTTAAAACTTTTTATAAATCGAAATAATATAATTGAAAAGATTTAGTTTGCCGAAAGAAGCAATGTCGATGATTCATTCATAAGGGGAAATCAATGAGGTTATCCTTTGCTTGATACGATTAATTAATTATTGAGTGACCAGCTTTATATTACAAGAAAACAAATTCAACTATTATAATAATTGGGTATTTCAGCTCTTGAAAAATAACAGAATATTTTTAATTAATAACCTCCTCCTTTTTTGAAGTCGGTTACAAAGACTAATGAGCGAACTATAGCTTCTAACAAATAAATTATATATATCCACTTATATATTAGTAGTATTATGTTTATTTATATCAAGCAAAGAACATCCTCATTGGTTTCTGCTTACGAAATAATATAATTTAATTAATCAGAACACAGAGTTTGAGAGAACTCCATGTAAGTTGATAAATTAAGTGTCTAGCAGAGCATAAATGATGATAGATACTCTGTGACCTATTTAATTAAGTTCACAAGCCCAGTATCGGCACACAGATGGACTTTATCAATAAAAAGTTATGCTGAAAATTAATTACTTTCTTTTAATATTGAAAACAACTCCAGAGATAGGTGTCAAAACGTTGTGAAATCGGATGAGATTTTCTCATTAAAAATATGCAATCTATGTGGATTTAACCGAAACTTCTCTTTTGATAAATAACTGAATCACCAGAGCATTCTCATACAGCGATTCGATTCTGAATTTGGGCATCTTCGTTCTGATGCTAGAGAGTCCAAAATCAAATTTAATAAATTTTTTGAAAGGGAAATTGAAGCGTTTTGGTATCACAATAAACTTTCTACGTGCTTGTGTTCTCGATTTATTTTGAATATCAAGATTTAGGAACACGTATGGGTATAGACAGACACACGGCAGTAAATAGTATTGTTCTAAAATTGTTTTTTGGGTCGCGAAGCATATTCTTTGGGTCGCGCCGAGTCGTTAAAAAATATTTAAATATTTTATTACATTTATTTTCAATAAGTTTAAAAATATATCGTAATTTTCAATAATTTTTTAAATTTTTTATTAAATTCTTCTTGGATCGAGCTTCATTGATTAAAAAAAAATTATACCTATCTGAGTAAAAAAAGATCATCATTGTAAAATTAAAGAAAATTTCTCAAGAATGAATTTTAAAAAAAGGTAATGTAAAAATGTGGCTTTTTTGAGGTCGCGACATGAACATATTTCTCACAAGTGGGTCAAGGCTTAAAACTGGTCTAAATCCAATTCTGTTTCAAACATGAGGTAAGTTATGTTATTTTATATATCTTGTTCTTAGTTATGTTATGTTACTTATGAGAGATTCTGGATGTATTTCAGAAATAAGCTATCGGACTAATATGTAAGATGACCTGATCCTTAATGATTCCCCTTTACTCCTCATTATACTAGTAAATATATTAAATTCGTCATGACGGACTAGAGATGAATGACATATGCGGGGTCAGAATTTTCACCGTTTCTTAGTGAAGAATCTTTAAATTTCCAGTGTTATCCGAGCCTTCATATTTACATTCACTCTATAGAGGTCAAATTTAAGAGAAATTGATTAAATAAAAATAATAGTATAAATTCAGTTTTATATTTTATTTGAAAAACGTCTAAATTAATCTAACATTGAAAAATGAATAACCCGAATTAATGAATCCATAAATTAGTCTTTTGTATCATTTGATAGGCTATGAATATTTTGAAATGAAATTCGATGGAAATTCAAAAAAGCCAATAAGCATCTCAATTGATCCCTGGCATTTGTTCGAATGTTTAATAGCACGAATAAAAACGAAATGAATGGCACAAATTTTGATGAAAATTTATTTAGCAAACCGTCTCGTATTTTCACTAGATACTAAAAAATGATTTTAATTTTTATTTTTAGTTATCTATTTAATATTTCAAAAATATTATTTATTTTCCCAATAAAGTTTTCGCTGACACTAATGAAAATAAATTTCATTTGCGAACTTGCAAGTTAACCGTTGAAATATTTAATATTTAAATTATGTGGAACCAGGTTTTGGAAGAATGAAGGTTAAGGGTTTCGTGAAAGCTAAAACGAGAAAAGTATTTTAAGTCTCTCTAAGCTAAGGGGGCAAAATAATTAATTGATGAACGCTTTACTTTCATTTGTTTCTATATAAGGGTCAAGTGATTACAAATCGCATATTTGGAGGAAAGGAGGCTTTGAGGAAATATTGATTTTATTTCATCCTAACATTTAACATCGCAGTAAGCCAACTATACTGAAGATTGAAAATATATATTAGGGTGGCCATTATTTCAAAGATTTTTGAAATTTGTGTTACACACATACATTCGAAATATATATAAAAAATATCTGTAGAATTTCAGCTCTGAATTTTAATATTAAGAGGTGCCTCAAAGTTTTGAAAGTTTTAAATGGAAAAATACCTACTTGTAATTTTTTTAACTAGTTACTTTTTTCGAAACTCCTACAAAAATTGATGAAATAATTTGAAATTTGGCACATTTATTGCTTAAATTGTTGAGAAGAAATCCTGGAATTTGCAAATTTTTATATTCATTATTTCATTATTATATCAGTAGAAAAATTTGAGTATATATATATTATATATATATATAATATATATATATATATATATATATATATATATATATATATATATATATATATTCTTTGATCTGATATCAAATGAAATAATGAATATAAAAATTGGGAATTTCCAGGATTTCATCTTTACAGTATTGGCAGAATTTCAAATTATTTCATCAATTTTTATAGGAGTTATGAAAAAAAGTAACTGGTTAAAAAAATTACAAGTACTTTTCCATTTAAATCTTTCAAAGCTTTGAGACACTTCTTAAGAGCAGAGTTTTTTTTATATATTTGGATTTTATCTAGGCTCTAGGGGGCGTGTAACACATATTTCAAAAATAATTGAAACAATGACCACCCTAATTTATATCTATAATTATCTAGAAAAATTGCTCATTTAATAGTAATAATTATTAGTCGAAGTTTCGACTTCCTTTGCGAAAAATTTCAGGTTTCTTATTTCGGGATCTGAGATGTGTTTAGTTGGACATCATTATTATTTTGATTAGTCAAGAGAAAAATCTTAAACCTTTCTTCTAATCATGGCTGGCATTATTGGATAATCCTATGGTAATTTTTTTATGTAAATGATTCCATCATTAAAACTTTCGTTTAGTAATTTCAACAAACAGATCCACTACCTACAAAATATATCCTTTAGGTAAGCGAAATATCTCAGAATGTTTTTTGTTCATTCTACATTGTTTTATCCACATATATTCAAGAGCATTCCATTCCACTCCCTCGGTTTCACTTCCCAACAAGTTGACCACAATTCCATCTATGTTTTGAATTGTGACCCCAAACAGCTTGTGCTGGTCTCCCCATTTGCAGTCTCTGCCCCTGATCTTGTGTCTCCATCGCCGCTATTCGCATAAACAAATCCAAAGGAGCTTAAGGGAGATGCGGCCATTCAAATTAATCTAAACTAAACAACAAAGTTGTTCTTTCTGAACGCGGCTGAATATCTGCATGCTTGTTCATTTGGGATCGTGGAACATCCCTTTTAAACGGTGACGGTCTTAATCTCCAAGCCTATTTGAACATTTTAATCGTTTTTGGGAGCTTTAATAAATGAAAGTACAGGCGACAGCAAATTCCTTTGTATTAGCTTTACCAGATTTAGTACTGGTCATTGATAGTTATTTATTGAAATAAGAATCGGATAAACATTCAATTGAACCTAAATTTGTCATCAGCATTTTTAGTCAAATATCTAAATATTTTTTACATAAAACTACTAATATTAAAACTTTTAATTTCATTTTAAATCCTGATTTTTAACCGACTTCAAAAAAGGAGGAGGTTCTCTATTCGACTGAATTTTTTTTTGTGTCTATGTTACCTCATATCTCCGTCAATTGTGAACAGATTTTGAATATTTTTTTTTGCATTGGGATCAGTCTAGCTTCCCATTGGTCGCGTTTTTTTTATTGGTATTAGACCTTTTTTGTTAGGTTTGTTCAGGCCTAACTTCTTTGTTTATGAACCGATTTCGATGATTCTTTTTTATTGGAAAGGGGGTATCTTAGGGATGGTGCCATATTAATTTGGTCAAGTTCTGATGATATGATCAACGACGAAATAACGTAAATCTCCAATTCTTATGAGCAAATAATCGAAATTATGATAAATAAAATCTTTTATAAAAAAAACATGTAACATTAATTTAAAACCCGCAAACCTTTTGAGAGAATTTCTATATTTATGAATTGAATTTTATTATCATTTTCTGATTCATTCACCTGACGCTTTCTCTTACGAGATGCATGCAAGGTATTATATTAAGTCACTATTAATAACATCACTAAAAAGAGAAAAATAAAAATAATTTTTATAAAAAAAAATAAACCCGACTTCAAAAAACTTAAATGCAACAAATAAAATAATAATAACTCAAAAATAAAATAAAATCCACTAAAAGGTATAAAATAATTATCTAATTTAGTTACAACTAAACTACGAAATATTAAGATGAAGTTACTTTTTGAAGTCGGTGCCAAACAAATTATACCTATAAGCGAGCGTACCCACCAAACGTACTAAGTAAGATCCGTCGAGTGCGATTCATAAAATGTATATGTTTGGCACCGACTTCAAAAAGTAGTTTCATGTTAATATTTCGTCGATTTGTTGTAACTAAATTAGATAATTATTTTATACCTTTTAGTGGATTTTATTTGATTTTTGAGTTATTATTATTTTATTTGTTGCATTTAAGTTTTTTGAAGTCGGTTTTATTTTTATTTTTTTTTAATAAAAATTATTTTTTTATTTAAGTCTTCACAGAGAGGAACTTCGATCAATTTTCAAATATTGATTAAAGTTGCTAGTAATTCATTATTACATAAAATTACTTAAGTAATAAAAGTGTTAACCCAGCAAAACGATGCTAATAGTATATAAATAGACCTTTTCACGAGTCGACAATAGATTTTTGATGTAACGTAAAATCATGATAAATTATAGAATAAATATCTCCCTATATAAAAGTCCTACTCGATTTAATGATGACAACTGAATTTCTTGAAAAAATTTATAAAATGTTATTTTGGTGTATGATTGTTAACTTTCACCTTATTTTACCAACAGTTTATATAACGTAGACGTTTGTACTAAAAGTATATTTAAACGATCAATTAAAAATCATTAATATAATACGTTAGAAGTTTTCCTTTAGAGACGGACTGGTAGATTTATAGCTGAGAATTGGATGGAAGGCAGTTCAGATATAAATAAAATGATTATTTCAATAAAGGAGTATTTATTGGAATGTTTTCCTTTTATAAATAAGTAGGATTCAAAATATTATAAAAGGAAAACATTCCAATAAATACTCCATTATTGCAAATAATCTTTTTATTTATTTTTGTTATGGGGGAATGGTGTAGGTTCTTGGTGAAACGTTTTAAATAAAGTAAATTTTCGAAAATTTTACCTTCCAATTCTTAGCACATTAATATATCTTTTAATCAGGAATTGTGCATGCGGATTAATTTTATATATAGTTTTTTGGCAAGAGTTTTCTGCCCGAATCCTTTAATGAGAAAGAAAATACAAATATTGCAACTATTGGTAGAGAAATAATGAAAAGTATCAATATCAAAAACATGTGTAAATAATTTCTAATGTTCGTTTAGTTACACTAGTGTTATAATATCTTTATCCCTAAAATAATTCAAAACATAAAACTTTTGACGTTAAAAATTATAAAAAATAATTCATGCTCAATAAAATAGCTTCTTAACGTAAAGGTATATTAATAAACTTTCGTTCCTCTCTTAATGTATCATAAGAGATAAAAAAGTTAAAAGATTAATTTTCTTTCATAGGTTCCAGACTAGCCGGGGGTGTAGCGATGCCGACCGATATCCACTATGGTGAGTAGAATTCAAGTTCGAGGGTGGAATGATATGGCCTAGGCTAGAAAAATGATGCATGCTTTCAAAGAACCTAATACTACTTTATTAATCATCTTTCAAAATGAAAAATAAACTACTAATAAAAATTGGCACGTGCAGAAATTTGATAAAGTTAATACTTGTTTCCATAGCAACTCGATTAATTTATGTGTTCTAATATTCAAGGCCAACACCCCTTCTTATTTTGAATCCTATACTTTTTCTTCTACGGCCTTGCCATGTTGAAATCACCAGATCACTGAAATTAAGTAACGTGTGGCGCGGTTTGTTCTGAAGTAGGGTACTCTCCTTAGTGAAAATGTTTTGTATTTTTACAACCTTTCCTGAACATTTGATGACCTAGTAAACGTTATTAGTGATGAGATGTACAGATGAAAACACCGTTAAATTTTATATACTTTAAGTATAAATGAAAATAAAATTAAGTTCGAATTCTCGGTGTAGTATACTATTTATTCAGCCTCATGTTCAAGTTTCGGGTCCTCAATTGTATCCCTTTTCAGGGCGGAGGTTAGTTAAAAAATATCGAATTCCCCAACAAACTTTTGTCATTTAATTCGAACACATGTACAATTCTCCGTATATTAGGGGTCTGCAGAAATATTTATTCTTTTGTAAAAGGGCCCCACGGCACCTCAAAAGTCAGGGACCACTGCATATATGCATTGCCTGTTAAAGCCATACATTTAATATTAATACCCATGATTGATTAACATTTCCAATTGATCTCTCAAATTGAATCCTCCCACTTCATTAAAAATCAATACTTATTATATTAAAATTTTCTAATGAAAATGGGAAAGATCTTGAAAGCTGAGCGTCTTCATTAAAAATGCTCAAAGTAACTCAGTGAACAGGAGAAACAAATTGATTGAGTATGCTTTCAGCAAACCTCAATCTACGTAGAAAGTTATCCTTTCTTAGAGGGTGAAACATGAAGATTCATGAAAACCATGCAAAATTAATCTTCTTTTGCTTTCCCTTCTTACTCTCTCTCTCTCTCTCTCTTTAAAAAGGGAAAGCTTTTTTTCATTTAACATGTTTTCCTGAGCATCTCGTTTTGGTCAATAATAACAATCAGATCTAATAAAACAACAATAACAAAATCATGACAGGTGGAATATACCTAAAGGATTTCTCTAAGTCAGGGCTCTCCGAGCTGTGACCCGCGGGTCGCATGCGGCCCAGCACTGCAATGAGTGTGGCCCAACATAAAATCATAAACTTCCTTAAAACATTGAGATTTATATGTAGAGATATATTTATTCCTTTTTTCGAAATATGAATGTACATTTGTTCAATACGTGAAGTTTTTTTCAAGAATAAAATTCACTAAAAGCAAAATTATAAGCTCAACTATATAAGATAAAAAAAATAAATAATGAAGTTTCGAATATTTATAAATTCTTCTTCTTCTCATATTTTGATTTTCCAAAATATTTACTATTTCAGTAATTTATATGCTACGACACTAACCAAGTCTATAGTTATCATTCTAGTACAATGAGACAAGGAATTGGGCTTTTCTAGAACAATCACAATTAATAGATAATTTCTCTCCGGACTAAAACTTGTTAGGACTTGTCTTTGAGATCTTTTTACGTTTTTATATGTCAATCGATAATGGATAGTCAGGGATTATTATATCCGTGACCCTTTTAAAAAATAAATTATCATTCCTCATATCCTTCTTTAATCCCATTCAATTTAAACCAGGGCTGTGAACCCATGGCCCAATATAAAGTCATAAAATTCCTTAAAACATTGAGATTTATATGTAGATACTGGAAAACACACAACAATTTGGCCTGATAATTTTTTTCTCTAAAATAAGAAATTGAAAATCTACTGTGAAGCTTTCGAAAAATAAAAGCGCTCATTTTAAATTTTGAATCTGGAACTTGATTTCAAGATTTACGACAAAATAATCATCATTTTGGTCTATTTTCGACTCCATTTTCATTAGAAATAAATGTTCTACTTGCAAGCTTTCTGAATGAATATTCGAGAACAACAATTAGATACCGACCTGAAAGAAAATTTGAATATTGTCTCTTTATTAGAATTTTATGGTATATTATCTAGACAGGAAAAAATATGTATAAACAAATACTAATACATAATATGACTTTTTGTAAGTATGTAGGTGTAGGTATGTATTTACATATACGAAAAGCTATTTTCAATTATAAAATTTACGATAAGTAAAATTAGAAGCTCACTATGAGCTAAAAAAATAATAAAGTTCTTATTTCTATATTATTAACTAATATCAATGGAATTATAATATTTGAACCGAGGTCTGAGACGAATTTTTTTCTTAAAATGTGGCTCATGTAAGCCAAAAGGTTGGACATCCCTGCTCTAAGTTATACGTAGATAACCATATTACTAATTTTAGATAAATATAAATATTGTTTTATGCAACAAAATAAAAAATAATTTTCTAATTTTGTTCCGCCCAAGAATACTTGTCTACAACGATTTTTAAACACCCGAATATTAGCTAAAAAACTATAAGCCAATGTCTTTCTATCTCCTCATTCTTTTATTTCTTTATTTTGGTTTACCTATTTACAGTCTTTATTATTATTGATATTTCAAAATGGTACACCACTCTGTACTTGATTCTTTAGAAAAAAAAAATATTTGTATTTTTTTGGCAAAATTAGCTAAGTAATTTAAAAATATATTTTGATAGTGTTTTTTTATTTAATATGTTAATCAATTATTTCGCATCTTAATTGAAATAATGTTTGGATATTATAGACATTAATACTATAATAGCTAATAATAATGCCCTTGTTTGAATGGGTGATGTTTGTAATGTGTGACAGCCTATCCATGTTGGGCGTCTCTGTCGCATCTGACCTGTCTTGGAATGAACACATCTCCTCTGTGGCTAATTCTGCAGCAAGGAAGATTGGCTACTTATTCAGGTCCAAGGGATTTTACAAACCCCCACAACTTCTCACCATCTACAAGGCCCAAATCCGCCCCTGTCTCGAATACGGCTCTCGTCTATGGAGAGGAGCCTCTAAATATTCTCTTGCTACCCTAGATGCAATTCAGAAACGAGCCGTCAAGCTAATTGACGATTCTACCCTCACCGACTCCCTCGACTCGCTGGCTCATCGAAGAAATGTCTCTGCCCTTTCCCTTTTCTATAGATACTATCACGGCAGGTGCTCTGATGAGATAAAATCAATAATTCCCCCCAAAGCATGCTTTGCATGTAGCACGCGTTTTGCCGACTCCCAACACTCTTTCGCGGTCAAATTAGAAAAGTGCCGGCCAACTTCATTCGCCAATACATATATCCCCATGACTTCAAGGAACTGGAACTCTCTCCCAGTCTCTATCTTTCCCAGCACCTATAATCTTCAAACCTTCAAAACCGGAGTGCATAGACACCTACGTCTACACCCTCTCACTTAATCAACTTTCCCTTCTCTTCGGTAATGCAAGGGTCTTTCGAGATCCATAGGAGCTGCATCTTTACTGGTGCACCCCTTGTTGCATTCGATTGCATTAAAAAAAATAAAAAATAAGCCTACAGCACAGGGTTGTCGATCACCTATCCAGGAAATAATCTAGTTACTTGTTGCACAACATATAAGATTTCTGAGATCGTGTGCTTTTTCATAATGCTAAAGCGATTGGATGGCTAATAGTTTTTATTTAACAATTGAATAATTTTAATTGAGATGTAAAATGAAATTATGAATTTACTTCTTCAAGTATTTTTAATGAGCTCTAATTAAGTGTCTTTCGCCGGCTAACGTTCGTTGTTCGTTCTCTCTCTGTTTCTAGCTTTGACTTTGTAATTTGAAACTAATTCGAAAGAAGAGTGAGAGTATGAATCCTTTTCATTTGAATCCCAATTAGGAGATAAATCAGATTTATCTTTAAACTAAAAGATTAAGAGACAATTTAATAATATATATTCAAGTGATGTAGAAAACCATTAATCTTATTAATTATATATCGTTTAGATTAATTTTAATCTGAATTTGATGTTGTCGTAACTACATTATTCAATTAGGTACTTATGTAGGATGTTTTCTTTCTTTGTCAATCAAGGAGTGAATGGAATTGCTCACCTGAAACAAAAAGAGAGAAATATTATTACAAAACTGAAATAAATACAAACAAACATCATGTCATCGTAAGAATTAAACAGATTTTATAAATCAGAATGCATTGTAGACAAGGTATTGTTTAATATTTTTAATTAAATATAATACATGTAATATTGTTAACATTTTCGTCCTTACTGTGTATTAACGAGAAAGTTTACAATGGGAATTAAGGACATATTTTTTGTGTAATTATTTTATTTTTCCACCAACGTTTCGTCGACTTTGTCGACTTCTTCAGGGTTTCAAATGATTACCATACATCACACATTCATATAAAATACATTATTTTTTTAATAATGTAATCATTTGAAACCCTGAAGAAGTCGGCAAAGTGTATGAAACGTTGGGTGGAAAAATAAAATAATTACATAAAAACTTGTCTTTAATTCCCGTTATTAACTTTCTCATTAATACATTCTATTCTTTCTAGATAGTAAATAAAACTATAATTTGGTATAATATATTTGATTTAACCTTCACCCGACACAGACATTGTACCGACAGTAATAGGGTCCCCTTTTACATTTGAACGAAACCCTAAAAACTAGGAATCCTTAAAATTAAAATAACAAAAAAAAGAATAATTAACAAACTCTATCTATTTTTTATAGACAAAACTAAAATATGTAATACCTATCTAAAATAAAATTAAGCAAAATACATCACAATCTATTAGAAATAAGTTATACAACATTTATTGAAAATAATATAAAAAAATATTTACTACAAAAACATTTAAAGATTTAATTAAATCTTGGATATTATTACGAGCCCCGTCCCATCTCAATTGGCGAACCAATATTTTTTCTTTTTAACTAAAATTATGCTAATTCACGGTAAATTTAATTTAAATATTTATTTTTATTATCATTTGAAACAACATTTTAAACAATTTAAAACATTTTATTGTAACATTCAACCTAAAATTATTTTTTAATTGTTAAAAACATATTTTTATATAAAAAATAGTTCTTTGATTTTCACGATTTTTTTTTTTTTAAGAATCTTTGAATATGTGAAATAATCAAGTAGGCTTTGCTTTTTCCAACAAAAGAAAGTTTGTTTTGTTTATTATTAGTAAAAATGACTCGTGGAAAGGTTGTTGATGAAAAAATTTGCTCAATTATTATCAATTTATTTAAAAAGGGAAAATCAAACGCGGAAATTGGCGATCTAGTAAATTTATCAAAGTTCATTATCAGAAATATTATTCGAGTTTATAAAACAACGGGTACAATAGCTACAAATCCTCGGCATGCGTCGAAATCCAAAATATCAGATGCTGATAGAAAAAACAGTCGTTCGAACTATGGTGAATTATTTCATATTTATATTTTGTGATTTGGAGCGATGCTGTGGGGCGAAGTGTTTCAAGATCCACGTGCAATAGAAAAGCCCTTAAGTTAGGTTTTAAAACGTACAAAGTAATTTTATTGCAACTTATTCCAATTTTTTTTTTTTTTTTGTAATTTTACTAACTTTTTTTAGGCGAAAGAAAAGCCACTCTAAAACAAAAGAAAAACCGGCTTAAATGGTCTAAAGTCACATTAATTGGACGAGTGATGAATGGAATAATGTCCATTGGAGTGATGAGTTTCGTTTTGAAGTGTGTGTTGGGGACAATCGAAGCAGAGTTATTCGTCAGAAAAATGAAGCTTTCAATTCAGATTGTTTAAAAAAGAAAGTAAAATTTCCTGCTTCAGTTATGGTATGGGGTTCAATGTCTGCTAGAGGTGTTGGAAAACTTCACTTCATTGATGGAATTGTAAACACCAATAAATATTTAGAGATTAAAAAAATCGTTACTTCCAACAATGGCAGATGCATTGCAGAATAATAATAATTTTGTGTTCCAACAAGACGGGCAAGCCTGCCATACATCAAGAAAATACTTTAAAATGGCTTTCTGATCATAATGTTTCACTTTTGGAGTGGGTGGCAAACAGTCCCGACTTGTCACCAATAGAAACTCTTTGGCACACAATGAAAAAGCTATTACGAATACACCCAGCTAGAAACGTAGTCGAATTAAAACACAAACTTCAAAATATTTGGGATACTTTCACTCAAGATGAGTGTCAAAACTTAATAAGTATGTTGCCCAAAAGAATTTAAGCCGTAATTAAAAATAAAGGCGATGTCACACATTGGTAAAGGTTTTGGATTTTGTATGTTTTCCTTGTTTTTAACAATTAAAAAATAATTTTAAGTTAAATGTTACAATAAAATGTTTTAAATTGTTTAAAATGTTGTTCCAAATGATAATAAAAATAAATATTTAAATTAAATTTACCGTGAATTAGCATAATTTTATTTAAAAAGAAAAAATATTGGTGGGCCAATTGAGATGGGACGGGGCTCGTTATATATATATATATATATATATATATATATATATATATATATATATATATATAAATATATTTGTATTTATAAAAATCTTGTGGTGAATTTTAAGAAAAAAACTTTGCTTAAAGAGCTGGAAGTATTTTTATGAGAAGCTTCTATATTTATGCTTAGCAGCCTATGTGCATGCACGTCCGCTCGATCAGCGTCGAGCAAAACGCCTTGTTATTATTATTGTTATTATTACATTACAAGCTCTTATTTAACTTGCTTTGTTAGATACGGGAGTGGAATTTTGAAACTGATTATAAAACCAGTTCCACCCAATCAAGTGAGCTAAAATTTTGAACACACTTTTGGTCCTTTTGACAATACAATCTAATATACTCAGTTATTATTATTTTATATACTATTATATTATTATTATCTGTTTTATAATTTACATGTAGATACTTTTAACCATCTTACATTTTGCGCCTAGTGCTTATACAACATATGTATTCTGAAGCACAGAAGAGGTATACCTACAGGCGTTGAGTTTTTTATACTTTCATCTATCTAGAATGAATGAAGAAAAACATACAGGAAAATAGCCTTGTAATAATGAATGCGTTATCAGAAATGCTTAGATTAAGATGTATTGAACTAAAAAGCACAAAATAAATATTTTTAAAACAAGCTTTTATTTAATCCATGTACTAAAAGAATGAATTAAATAAGTTTAGGTTTTCGTTAAGATAATATCCCATAAATAGATCCTTATAAAATAAACGTACTTTACTAACATTTTCACTGAAAATGATTTTATGTTTTATGTTGAATTATTCGATTTCAAAAAGGTTGTCGCAATATCAGCAGCAATCAACTGGCTCGAGTCTAGATATCTACTTGTGATGAAAAAAATACTCATTCCAACTTTATTATTTAAAACTAGTTCTCCTGATTTTTATTTTTTAATTGTTACTTTATTTTACTTCATAACAGGGGTGTTAACCTTTTGCAGCATCTGGGCCACATGGTAAATTTTTTGAAGGCAGACGAGCCGCATAAAAAAGTCAACTACATTTAAAAGTTTAGTTTTATTATGAAAATGAAAAATACATTGTATATTTATGTAATGTATATAATATTATAATCTTGGTATGCAATGTGTGATGTGGTAATTTTGAACGAACTCGAAATTAATTTGATTTTTGAAATTGGTGTTTTTTTAATATGTTTGCTATATTCGGTGGTAATGTACTCGGAGCCAATCGCAATGTACATATTTTTAAGGTGTGTATCAGTCAACATATTCCGTTTTGATGTTTTAGTTAATTTCTTTAAAGAAAAAAATTGTTCACACACACAATTTGTTGAGAAGAGCGACAATATTCGTGAGGCAAATTTTCGAAGTTTTGGAAATTGTTCGAATGAAATATAATTTTTATAAAAATCTACAAGATCTTTGCTATTAAATATATCCTTCACCCACATAATCAAACGTCCAAACGTTGTTTCGTTACAACAATTATCCAAATATCGATAAAAGAGAGACGTTAATTATAAAAATAATGTAACTATAAAAATATTATTATTTGATGAAATTATAACAACTTTTGCAAATAAATATGATTTTGAATTAATTTTAATTGCATTAGGATTAGAAAAATGTGAAACACACCATCAACATTGGAATGATTTATATTTGTTATAACATGCGCGGGCCGCAAAATATGGGGTACCGGGCCGTATGTTAAAACACCCTTCCTTTATGATATTCATTTTTCTTTCTATTTTAACCTTGACCTATGTGATCTTGCTAATTGCTGGTGTGTGTATAATTCTGTAAAGCAATACGATAAATAAATCTTGATTGAAACACTGTAAAGGAACTAATTCGAAAGGAAAACATCGGTAGTGTGATTTCAAAGAAGACGGCATTCTAAGGGAAAGTCGTGAGGCGCTCACATCAGTTGATTTAGGAGATTTAACCCCCTACAAAATGTAGCTAATGGCAATATAATAGAAGTGTGAAATGGCAATTAATGTTTTTTTTTAACCATTTTTCTCATGTTATTTAAAAGGGAAAACTTTATAAATTCTTGAGTGACCACTTAATATTAAAATTAAGAGCTTCCCTTGTTTTTTCTAAATATACTTCAAGATTTTGGAGTATGAATAAAATAAAAAATTGTTGCTTCCAAATGAAACACTCGAATATTTATGTATATTCATTTATATGTTAATTTCCATTAATCAGAAGACATTCTCTTTAATCGAATGTTTTCTACATTTGATTCAATCGCGAATCAAATTTAGGGAATTTTGTCAAATATTGAGTGAAAATAATATCTGAACTTATATATTTCTAGCTTGAAATAAGAGGAGGCTTAAGTAGTCTTGGTCCAGATTCTAAGACTCTGCAGACTCCAATAGCATCATCCGCAGTAGTTTCGCGATAAATATCCTTTTCAAAATAAGCGCGGTCAAAAACAATTCTCGTTGATATATCAATTATTCTTTGATATATTAATGAGAAAAATTATAAATTTATTTAACATCATTATTTCAAGTTAGAAATATATAAGTTCAGATATTATTTTCACTCAATATTTGACAAAAATTCCCTACTTATTCGAGATTGAATCAAATGTAGAAAACATTCGATTAATGGCAAGCATCTAACACACATGCTAATAGATCAAGCGCTCTGGACTGGGAGACTGAATATATATCATCTGAGATTTCAAATTAATTTGGTGATCCATCCGAATGTCTAGCGGGCTATACGCAAAATGACGTTGGATTGTAGCTAAATGGATCACATGTTTTTTTCTCTTGGTCCATACTTAAGACTCCGCAGACTCCAATAGCGTCATCAGCAGTAGTTTCGCGATAAATATATTTTTCAAAATAAGCGCGGTCAAAAACAATTCTCGTTGATATATCAATTATTCTTTGATATATTAATAAGAAAAATTATAAATTTATTTGACATTCTCTTTAATATGCTTTTAAAAATCATCAACCTTGCTACTCTCAACAAGAAAATATTTTCATTTAGATAAATTTAATTGCTTATTATTAATTCAATTGAAAGAAATTAAGCAATGAATCATAAATTATTTAACAGAAGGGCGTTGACGTTTCGACTTTTCTTTAATTTGCTGCTGTAGGGATTTGAAAGAAGACGCCCTATTAATCAACCCTTCCCTATTTATTATATTTCTTGCCATTATTATTTCATTAAGTGCGAAAAAAGGCGAAAAGACGATGCGTGAGATTTTCGCAATTCCCCCGTCAATTTTTGTGCACTCGGGGGGTAGGGCCGCGTTTAATCATGGCCCTATCCCAAAGGGCATTAACTAGTATAGGCAACGGCACAAATTTGTATTCCGCCTGGCAATTGGCGTGCAATTATGAGGAAGGGTCGGCCCTTTAGGTCCGATGGTCTGTCCGTCTGCCCGACCCTTACGTCGGCGTCGAGGGCGAGGCAAGAAGCTGCACCCTTCAACCTACGCCCTATCACCCCTTGCACCCCTGAGAATTCCTTTTCTATATTTCAATTGGAAAGACGAAGAAACGTCTTGAAAGAAAAGATTTCGATTATTGATTCATATTCACGTATTTATTTTTTACCGAATTAACCAGACTAGATCGTGCTGAATGCATTTTTTTTTTAGTTTTCGTAATCTGGTCACGAAATCCATTTGAAAAGAAGAATCTTACTAATTTAATTGGTATTTAGTTAGATTTATTTATTTCAGTGATTTAATAAAATATAATTTAAAAAAGGAGGAATGCATCACTCACGAGAGATTACACAAATTCGGATAAAATAATTGTATAAATTTTGTTACATTAAATTATCGAAGGGTGAGAATAATAGGGTTGCTGCTGCGAATTTTGGACAAGTACCTACTATAGCTTAAGGCATGCAATATAAGAAGAAATTTGAAGATTAAGCGATGCAATTTTTCAAGACATTATGCTCTCTGAAAAGTATCGTGATTTGTCAATTTTTGTCAAGCCAACGGATTGAACTAGGAAATAGAGATTTGTAAACATAAAAGAATATATTTTTAATTCAAAATTTTGTAAGAAAATCAGAAGAGGTTTATCTATCTATTAGATTTGAGATGGAATAGGATATTTTTAATCATTATGTCAGAAGAGTTGTTTTTATACCCTGGGGTATTGAACCCGAATCGGCTAATCGACTACCCTTTTGTTTTTAAGTATATGGAATGGATATTTGTTTAAGTTTACAATCATTAGACCGCAAAATTTTACAAATGAAGATTTAAATCTTTGAGCGAAATATTAAGCGCGATACATATGTCAGAAGGGTTCACCTCACAGTATCCATAATTGGCCTGGTTTGCTAAGTTTGACACTCGGGTTCGATTCTCAATAAGGTAAAAACAATCCTTTGATATATAGTAATTACAAATAATCCATTACAGATCAGATCGAATAGATGAAAATCTCTTACGATTTTCTTAGAAATTTAAAGTCTATTTCTTTCGGCAATTTGACCTCTTTTACAAAATTTTGTGCTAAATTTCAGCTCATTCAAAACTTCTTTATTTTACCAATTATTTATTTATTTCTTATTTTTACTTTCCTTCGAAAGCCGAAAATCTAAAATATATTTATATATAAAATTAAGGTTTTGTCTGTACATTGCTCCAAATCACGCCAAATTTTGGTTGCACACGTTTCAAGCAAAGTTATTAACGAAAACACCCTCAACAAAATCCATGTCTGTCTGTATGTATGTCTGTATGTCTGTCTGTTTCAGTGGTTTCCGAAAAGTTGCTCACGATTCACGTAAAAACGGCTGAAGGGATTATTATGAAATTTCATATTTACATCAGATGTCTTCTAACTTGCGTTTTTAGCTATATAAGGTTTAGATATTTTGACCCCAGAAGGGGGTTTGGGGGGGGGGGCGCAATGAAAATTATCAAATAACTCCTAAACTATTAACCTTACGGCAAATTTTATGATAAACAAAGTTGTGAGGATGTGATTTCTGACAACTTTTGTTTAAAAAAATTTCCCCAAAAAACCACCCAAAAAAAGGGGGGGGGAGGGTGAAAAATTGTAAATTCTTGCCCGTGGAGGAAACTCAACCAAATTTTGTATACATAATCTGTGGGTCACTAGAAGGCTAGAAATGCAAAAGCTGAGTGCGGAGGGTGGGTGCGGGGTGGAGTGGGGTGGGGTGAGGAGCGAAGCGGAGCAGGGTGGGGGTGCACGGGGTGGTTCCGGGTTGGAGTCCAGGGGGCATAGCGGGGGTGTGGTGCTCAGGGTTGGAGGGCATGGGGTGGGGTCCGGGATCCGAGGTGGGGTCAGGGTGGTTGTGAGGGGCGGAGGTTGGGAACGGGTGCATGGTGCGGGGGTGGGGGTGCTGGAGGGGTTTTGGATGTGTGGTGAGGGGGTTTGTGGGTTAGGGTGCGGGGTTGTGGGGGCGGGGGTTGGGCATCTTGCGGGGGTGGGGGTTGCTGGGTGGGTTTCGGGGGGTGTGGTGGGTGGGAGTGGGGGGTGAGGGTGGGGTTCGAGTGCGGGGTCTAGGGTGGCGTGCCCTGAGTGATAAGAGGCCTAGAGGGCGTGCCTTGCAGCTAGTAAATAAATAAATATGACCTTCCTTCTATAAATTCATTGTGTTAGCATCAGAAGGTCATTTCTATGACCTTCTGTTCTTGAGTTATGGAGTTTATCGAAATTTAGACTGAGTGATAGAAAAAAATCAAGCTCGGATATAAACTAAGAACTTAGTTTTTTCTGGTTTCGAAATGTTTGTATTTCTAAAATAAATAACTGATTAAATTTCAACGGAACCCCAAAACCAACGCCATTAGGAATCTCTGAGATTAATAAAAAGAAATAATTAAAATCTCCCATCTAATATATTTACTCGGAACTAAAATAATACCCGATGTAATTAAGAAAAATACATCGCAATCTATTAGAAGTAAGTTGAACTACAATAATATTTACTAAAGAAATATTTAAAGAAGATTATATCAAAATACTTGAATAAAATATATTTAAAAATCTTGTATTAAACTTAAAGAAAAAAATAACAAAGAGAAACAAAGAGGTTGTCCTCTGCTTGATGCAAATAAAAATACACACATATATATAGAGATGATATATCTGTATATATATATATATATATATATATATATATTATTTATTTGTTTGAGACTATAGTTTGGAAGACTTGGTCTTCATCAACAGTCTTTTTAATTATAAATGTTGTTTTTCATGTCATCGAGTGTATGTTTATTTGCATCAAGCAGAGGACAACCTCTTTGTTTCTCTTTGTGAATCAACAACTCTGCTACTCTCGGCAAAACAAAAACTTTTCAAAAAAAAAAATTATAGATCTGAAAGTATCATTATAGAAACTTCTATAGAAGCTTCTATATATGTATATGTTTATAGACTTCTTCGCAGCCTATAAACATATATCCATGTTCCGCTCAATCATCATTGAGCAAAACGCCTTGTTTTCTTGCTGAGAGAGCCTCTCCCTGAGTCTCTAGAATTTCGTCTTAATAAAAGAAATCGAGAACTTCTATATATATATATACAAGTCATTCATATTTCGAAATCCCTACGAGTGAATTTATTTTTCAGCCATTCGTAAACATTTATTCAAGAATTAGATTAAAATTTTATTAACGAAATCAACCAATAAAATTTTATTCACATTTTAAATAAAACCATATTCAATTCGTTGCCCAAATAACAGAGAAATTAATTTCTAAAAATATTAGTTTTAAAATGTCAACCTATTAATTTATTAATTATACATCAAAATGTAAATTATTTAACTTTAGATGGTTTTAGGACTTCCAGAATACGATTTTACTAATATTTCTTTCATTCTTTATATGAAAATTTCAAATTTATTTACTATTTTCATTCCTATTTAACAGCATATATAGGTAATATTACATTGGAATGCTTTAGCCTATGGTTAATCTATTCTGTGCCTGACTAGACTTGTCAGCCACCTCTATCTTTCACAAAGAGAAACAAAGAGGTTGTCCTCTGCTTGATGCAAATAAACATATACACATATATATCAAGATGATATATCTGTATATATATTATTTATTTGTTTGAGACTATAGTTTTTTATAGGTTAGTTCCTAGCCTTCCAGTGACGAAGGAACACCAAGTTTTCAATATCCATATGATATTGACTCCATGAAAAACATTTATAATTGAAGAAAGACTGATGATGAAGACCAAGTCTTCGAAACTATAGTCTCAAACAAATAAATAATATATATACAGATATATCATCTTGATATATATGTGTATATGTTTATTTGCATCAAGCAGAGGACAACCTATTTGTTTCTCTTTGTGAATCAACAACTCTGCTACTCTCGGCAAAACAAAAACTTTTCAATTACCTCTATCTTTATATAATAGATTCCAAAAACCCACATAAATATGTCCAATTCTAGAATCATCAAAAAAGTTCCAGTTCATACATGCAATAAGAAATTAATCTAAATTATTCATATAGTCGAAGATTAGAATGTTTAATATTCATTAGATTAAAGGTTGAGACATGCACAAATTCAGAAATTTTTCGGAGGGGGGGAGAGCCAAATATACATACAAACCCTCTGGGCCCTGAAGACCACAAATCGAATATTTTTGCTGAAAACTCACACTTTAAATATGAATTCTAGTGTATACTTCAACAAAAAATATTTATTAATTTTTATTTTTTACTTTCACATTTATATTTTAAAATTATAATGTGTAAGTATTGTAATCGTTTCCTCGGGTTTTGATGATACTAGGAGAAAAAAGTTTATTTCATTTTGTCACTTCTAGGTAGAAGGAATCGATGCCCTTAATAGTTTGAAACGGAATTTTGAATAAAAAACTGGATATTGGGGACCACAGAGGCCAAAAAGTTACCAAAAATCCATTGGTCCGTGCGTACGTGTGTATAGGTTATGTACCCCCCCCCCCACCTATGCTTCCCAACCATAAGTATCAGAGTTCAAAACTTAAGCTCGATATAGGCTAGAAACTTTTGGTTGAAATCGGAACATCGGAAGTTGACATTTACATGAAAGATTTTTCGTTTTTTGTGATTTTCTCAAAAACGGTTCAAATGATTTTTTTTAATCGGTATACTTATCAAGAGTCACGGGTTCTTAGTAGAATATAAATTTTAATCTGATTGAAATTAAGGAAGAGGGTGTAAATTAGGTATGTCATAATAACATATTTTAATCGTCTATATCTCCTATATCCTAAGTCACAGAGCTTTGGGATTTGAAACCTAGCTATCTAGAGTCTAGAACAAGTTACCTCGAGTTTTTGGCTAAAATTGAAGAACTAGATGTACATGTTTACTTGAAGATTTTTCGTCTTGTGGCTTTGTTTTGGTTTTGTCAATACGGCTTGGTGAACACATAATTGAAGTAATTTGAATGAATAAAACTGGTATGATGATTTCAAATAAGGGGGAAACTAATGTGAAAGTCGTGTGGTGCCTACGCCAGTTGATTTAGCATTTTTTTGTCTGAAACCAAAAAATATATTTTCATAGTCTATCTGAATTTGTTCCTCCATAATTCAATAGACTAGCAAAATTGACTCGCAGCTAGACAATTTCCCAATTTAAGGAATGATCTATTTTATTTTAGGTTAAAAATAAAATAAAATGAGAGAGTCTTCTGTTTTTTAAATAAAATAATTTTTAATTATTTCTAGAGACTATAGTTTCGAAGGCATAGCCTTCATCATCAGTCTATCACAAATATTTCAAATTAGTTACAAATTAAGATTTATACATAGAAAATTTGAAAAATATATAATGTCTTTTTCTTCATGTTTCTTCTTGGAAGTTTAGAATATACCTGGATCAATATCTGGGTTACTCTTTTGTTTAGGTATTTTCTAAAGAGTTTTACCTGAATGAATGGAATGTTTTTAAAAAGGGTCATTGATAATTTCTAGTTTTTCATTTAAAGATTCAATTGGGCTTTTTTCCAAGGATTTTAATATTTCAATGGATTCTTTTAAAGAAAGAATTAAGGGGTCATTGACTTCTTTGATCAATTTAATTTTGGATTGATCTGGAAAACTATGATTGTTAGCATTTAAATGCCCTGCAAATGCATAATTTTCATATTTTAATTTGTAGGCTCTCTTGTGTTCATTGATCCTAATAGATAAATTTCTTTCCGTTTTTCCTATATAAGTTGCATTGCAATCTTGGCATGTCAATTTATATACACCGGATTTTTCATTTTCCGGAATTTTTATCTTTAATTTGACTTAATTCACTTCCTAATGTATATGGTGATCTAAAGATTGTTGCGTACCCTAAAGATTTTAATTTATGCTTTATTCTTTCGGACATCTTACCATAATATGGTAATATTAGTTTTGGCAGATCTTTAATTTGGGAATTTTGTGAATAGATTAAATTTAAATTTGATTTTTGAATTTTACCTTTAATATTTGATCTATTAAATTGCTTTCATAACCATTATTTATAGCTATTTCTTTGATTATCTCTAGTTCTGTTAAAAAATGCTCTTTCTTTAATGGGATACTATTTAAACGGTGGATCATTGAATGGAATGCTGCTAATTTATGTGACATTGGTCGACAAGCCATGTTGTGAATTACGGTATCTGTAGATGTATCTTTCCTATAAATTTCGAATGTGTGTTTATTTTCTTCAATTTTAATTTTAAGGTCTAAATAATTTAATGTTTTTTCTTTTTCTTTTTCTACGGTAAATTTGATTTTTTCATGTAATGAATTTATATGTTTTATGAATTTATTGAGAATTCTTTCAGTCCCTGTCCATAAGACAATCACATCGTCAACATATCTATAATAATATTTGATATATTGAGAGAATTCGCACTTTATATTTAAAAATTGTTTTTCGAAATGTTTTAGGAAAATTTCGGCAAATAATGGTGACAGAGGGTTTCCGATTGCTAAACCATTTTTTTGTTCATAAAATTTATCGTTGTATTGGAAAAAATTGTGATTTAGACATAACTCCATTAAATCACTTAGGTCTGTTTTTTCTTTTATGTTCAAATTTGGACATGTATAAATTATCTGGTCAACTAGGTCTTTTGTTTCTGAAGGGGGACGTTTGTAAATAAACTTATGATATCTAAAGAGATTAATTTTGCGTTATTGGGGATATCTATGTTTTTAATTTTATTTATTAAGTCTAATGAATTTAAAATTGAGTGATCTGGTTGAAAATTAGTTTTTCTTTGAAGATTTTATTTAGGCTTTTGGCTAATTTTGTTACACACGCTCCTGAGTAGCTTACTACAGGTCTAATTGGTATTTCGTCTAGTTTTTCCGATTTATGAATTTTCGGAAGGGAATACAATCTAGAGACACTAGGATCTATTTTATATTTCTATATATAAGAAGCTGAAATTTGGTATACAAGTATGTATGTAGTAATCAATAAACTACACCTCTATATCTTTTGTTTACGAAAAAACAGTAGTATTTATGGACGTACTAAGTCATGAAAACGTTTTGACATTTTCCTTTAATAACAATTCAATTTTTAGTTTATTTTGCTTGACCTAGGCTCTCATCATAAGGATACCGTTTTTTATATGAAAGGCTAAAAATGTATTTTTCTAGTCTGTGTGTCTAATTTTGATGTATAAACAGAAGTGACCTAGATGAGTGACATTTTCTACTGTTCATTGAAAAATATGTTTATTCCTCCATAGGTACTCTAACTTCAAAACATTCAAAAAACCGTTTGTTAAAATTTGGTTCGGGACTAACAATTTTCCAATTTAAATAATAACGTCTTTTATATATCTTCATCTTATTGCTAAAATCATGATTGTGTAAATTTTTTATCTTTTCATTAATGTAATTTTTCAATAAATATTTTGACAAACTTTCTATATACCAAGGAGACGAATGTGATTGAATTATCAAACGAACCTTAAACTTGAGGTTTATATGTATTTATGAATTTATTAAATATTTTTATATATAAAAAGATTTTTAAACAACAATAACTCTAAACAAGATTTTGTAAAGGCGACGATATCTAATTAAATACTTTATTTTAATTTTTACTTTATTTTTACTAAATTCATTTATTATTGTGTTTAATAGTATCTTTTTCACTTAAAATATTTTCCCCTGAGTCAAAATATACGTTTACTTTTATTTAATCTCTTGATTTTCCAACTTATGATCTTCCGAGATATTTCTTTGAAATGATAATATTTAAAAAGTAAATAAACTTTGATAACAGTAAGAATGAAACGTACTTTCGTTGTTAAAATAATATTTGACTTGTCTATTGAATCCGGCGAGTGGAAAAGAAAAAGTCTAATGATTCTAGTAGTTTATCTAAACGGAGGATTCAATTCGCCTCTCATATCTATGGCTTTTTCCCTTCTTTCTGTATTTTTTGTCCCTTTTCAACGTGAGCGAAATTTCAGATTAGTATGATTCACGTTTTCTAAAAGGGGGAAAAATTCGTGAAGGGTGTGTTTTTCCTATTTGCCCCACCCTTAACCACCCTATATCCCGCCCTTTTTTTAACATCCAATGAATGAATCAATCAATCAACGTCTATTTCCATAAGTGTTGAAAATTTTCCTCAAGATTAAAGGTTATTTCTTATTTTTTTATTTTTTTTAGGGAGGGGATCGAGGTGCGTATGTGGGGCTTGGAATGAGAAAAGTAAGGAAACGATATCGAAAGCCTTTAAAACAAACATGAGATGCAATTTTATGAAATATGACTCTCAATATTGATATTCGTAAAAATCCCGAGTAATATCGTTAAAAATTTATTTCTTTGCAAACAAAATCAATCATCAAATATATTTATATATACGGAGATTGAGTGCAATCCAGGAACGATCCAAATAATAAATAAAAGATTTTGTCTTAGATATCTCACTTAATAAGACTACTTTTTAAAGAGGCAAAAGAAGGAAACGTTCTAATTTTTAATTAAAATTTAAACACATAGAACTGAAGCTATTATTAATTTAATAGTCATTTGTATACCAAGAAAGGAAAGGCACTGTTTTGAACCAAAGTAAATGATACCCTAGGCGAGTGAGCTGTAGGCGAGTCTTACCATTTTTTGAGGCCAAGGAAATTACTTTCTCTTCATGCTATATACATATGTGTATACATTTTATTCTACATTATATACATATATATTCTACTTTTTCTATTTCCCCTACCTGTAATAAGTGTGGATGAAACTGAATTGCGTAGATTAAGTTATGAACAAAAAATATCCGAGATTTTGAAAGTGAGAAAACTTGGCTGAATACATTTGAATGTACCATATGTCATAGATTGTATGGTAAATTAAAGGTAATTTTTCTGGCATCGTCCATTTAAAAATTTTTCAACTCTTATTTCTTTACTTATTAAAATTATTATTATAAATCGAAAAAGTTCAAATTTAGTCAGTTCTCTATCCATCTTTATGTTTTTTATGTAATTCTTTAGAAATGATTTCAAAAACATAAATCTCAAGATAATAATTTTTAGTTTCACATTTATATTCTATTATTTCATTACTTTCATACTTAAAAACCGTTTTTAGTAAGAACGGGTTCTTACTAGTTAATACGCGTTTTACTGAATACCTTTGTGGCAACTAAAATTTACTGATGTTGGTTGAGTTTGGTCCAAAGGTCTAGAATCTTCATTTTTGACCTTCCCCTTTTTATATAAAATTGTCTAAAAAATTTTCGTTTAAAAATTTTTGAAAATAAACACCCAAATGAGGTGGAAGGTCAAAAATGAAGATTCTAGACCTTTGGACCAAACTTAACCAACATCAGTAAATTCTAGTTGCCACAAATGTATTCAGTGAAACGCGTTTTAACTAGATAGAGCCCGTTTTTACTGCAACATATACATCAAGATTTTGGTATAAAAGTGTATCATATTTAATTAATTTTTTTTTATTTGAAATTAAAATATTTAGTATTTTAAATTAGATAAATTGAACCATTTTGGTACTGGTAGTTACTCTAGATTAAATTAAATAATTTTTGCATAGTAATTCGAAAACTATTAGAAAGTTTCATTAGAAATATAGAGAGAGAATAGGTATTAAAAGTGGGAGAAGTTTGAGAGTGAAAGAGAGACAAGGATTGGATAATTCCATAGAAACAAATTATAAAGTAGAGACATCTCTAATTGAAATTAAAACGAATTGCTGTCCAGCCAGTAGCGAAATCGTTAACCGAAAGTGACATCAACTTCCTGTATTAGAAATAAAATAGATCATTTAATTCTATTTTGTGTTAATTTCTCCGAGACCATTCTAAATTCAAATTCATTCTCAATAGTCAAGCAGGAAAGTAATTGAATTTCAGATTAAAGAGAGTCCCGATTAAATCCTAAGTGATTTAATTTAATCATTACAAAGAAATAAAAACTCTATAAAAGATTACAATTGGCCCATGGTAATAGCTAGATTCAAATTTTCTAAGAAATAAAAACTATTTATACTTATTATATATCGGCTTGCGAGACGCCACTGACGTGATTTTTTTAATTTTAAGATCCACTAAGTTCATGACAAATAAAATTTATTAAAATTAGGAAATTTAAATTATTATTTTAAAACCAACTTGCGGAGTCTAGGGGTCGTAGCCGAAAGCGGGTTTCGCAACGTCATTACGTGAATTGTTTTCCCGTCCACCCGGCGTGACTCGCTCCCCGAGCGTAGTGATTAATATTGAAAATCTCTATCTATACAATATGCATGAAACATTTTATCTCGTGAAAAATGTTTAACCAATTCGTTTTATGTTAAAATGTTAGCGAAAAACATTCTTCGGTTTAGTTAACTCAGAAACTACTCATCCGATTGAGATGAAAATTTTACAGACTATTTTGGAAAAATTTAAATCTAAATCTAAATAATCAATAAATATCAAACCAACAAAACTTTCGTCATTCAATTTGAACACACAGCACACTTGAAATGAGAATGAGATGCATTGGATGAATGAAAATTGAAAATGTGTTTGAATGAGTAAGTTTGGAGGGTTTGTTATTTATTGACTTGCATCTGCCCTGAAGAAGGGTATTATTGAGAGTCCTAAACGTCGGCGTAAGGCTAAATAAATATATATCGTCGAGATTTTGCCAAGAATTTTATTTCTAAGTTACCTAAAGTATATAACAACATTTTTTTATAATGATTAAATTAAATCACTTAGCATTTAAATGAGATTCTCTTCTTTCTATCTTGAACGAAGAGGCCATAGAGAACCCCTCAGTTGTAAATGTGATACCAATAAATATGGGGAGATAAGCCAAATCTTTCTTAGCCGCCCCAACAATAGGGCTTAAATTGATAACTTTATTAATCAAATCAGTGATATGGTTAAATTTTCTACTAACAAGCAATTAATATTAGGCGATGATCCGGACCTTATTAAAAGCAAATTGGTATGGAAACATATGATTTCATTAATATATTAATAACATTTTATTTTTAAAAACGGTTATATGTAATTAAATATTAAATAATTTGATTTTATATTATTATCAAGGTAAAAATAATAAATAAATAATTCAAATTCATCAAGTCGCGATTTAAAAATAAAGTATAGTATTAATATTGTTGTTTACAATTTCTTAAAATTCAAAATTTATGTTTTTTTTATAACTTTAATAAAATCCTCTTGTATAGCGCATATCTATATATTTAGAAGAATAGCGTCTCTATGAAGACAACTGTGCGGAAAGCAAGTTTGATTTTTGGGTTCGACTCCTGAGGGGGGCGATCACTTCTGGGACGAATAAAACATTCCTAATAATATCTTTGATTAAATTTCTTGCTAACAATTAGGTTAGATTATAAAAAAAAATAAAAAAAAACATCGTTTTTAAAAATTGAAAAAGTCACTTGATTTTAATCTTGAAAAAATAAAATATATATTTAAAGATTATTTTTTTTCTGGTTATTTAATACAAAAATTAACAAATATTTAAAAATTATTTTGTACCATTTTTGAAAATAAAGAATTTTTAATTAAAGGGATGATAAGAGAAAGTTGGCAGAAGTAAATGCCATTTGATGCGAATGTTTAATAAAAAGTGCACCCGATTTTTCGATATAAATTCCGATTTTTTTCTTATTATCCATTGTGTAATTTATTCTGAATTTAAATTCCAATATATCTACATGTCAAACGCAGGCCGATTTATTTATTTATTTTTTTCATTTGTTTTAATTACAAGTCATATACTTAGAGCTCTAATAATTAACGAGGCTCTACCCAAACAACTCAATTCCTAATTTTTTATAACGCAATATATTTATTCTATTTGAAGGCTGGTACGTAATAGATGGGCTGCTGGTATTTATTCTTTCTCTCTCTCTTTCTGGCTGCATCAACAAAATTGGAAAATAAAATTTCCTCCTGTTGGTTTGCTATTGAATCGGAAACAAATGACACTAACAGCTCTATTTAAAGTGAGAAGGGCGGAAAAGGGAATAAAAATAAATGGGGATCATTCCATAGTAGGCAAAAAGAAGAGAGAGGGTTACAAACCATTTTTTTAAACTAACCATTTGTAGAAAAAAAGATGGCAAGTCGGTAGTTGAATGTGTAGATCGATTCCTTCCATTCTGCTCCCATATAAGCCCCTCTCCCTATAGAAATAGCCTTCCTTATTCGAGTATTCTTTAGACGTGAATACACCTATCAGCTGAACAGATAATAGACACGTGCAAAATGTATTTATCTTCACCGTGGGTCTGCCTATCCATTGAAATAAATCTGTGAATAGGGAAATTACAGAAGAGAAATAGTCAATTCGATAAAAGATTTCCATTACAACCAAATAAATAAGTTGAAAGTCACAATAGGGGAACCAAGGACTCGAGTATTGGTTTCTTCGATTGATTTGGTTATATATAACAATTTTAAAATCAAGGGAAGTAAAAATTCGTGTTTATATTGTAGGGACTTCTCAAGTATTTTTATAGTTTTCATATCACGATCAAAGAATAATTTACCTATATTTTTACAACCTTTTTCTAAAGAAATCTCATATTTAAATAAAACTAGCCAGCTTAAATTCAGTTTTAAAGATTATACAACAATGAAATATTACTATTATAATATTCATATGGAAGAAAAATTTAAAACTGTTTTAAGACTCAGTATTCTTGCCAATTAGAGCCGCCTTAGTAATAAGTAAAAAACTCCTTTTTTTAATTACCTTGAGAAAAATAATATTTTCTGTATTTTTGAGCAGGAAGTTTTAAAGCTAAAGTTTCCAAAATTTCCGCATTGGAATTGGAATCATTTTGGCACTAGAACAAACTACTTTCCCTTCTTCAGTTATTCTGGGTATCGGAATTCAGACGGACAGAATGAAAAAATCATGGTTGAAAATGAAATTTTTAAAAACAATGAACGATTTTTTTTCTTTGTGTTAATTCACTACTAGGATCGGAGAAATCTTATCACAGGGCACTGTAGTAGGTATACTAAGTCAACTTCTTGAGCACACCGTGTCTCAATTTAATTCACATCCCATTAAGCTATTGAGATAAAATTATATATAGTATGTTTTTAAGGCTCATTTCATCAATACCATGTACAGTGTACAATTTAAAACTTTAGTCTCAAACTACTATCTCCGAGAAAATCAAACATTTTCAAGGACTGACTAAATGCTGTTGCGTGCATGCTTGGACTTCTCACACCTACTAAAATTATTACCTTATACATGGGTCAATTTCGTCCTTGTCTCGTATATGATCTTGGAGAATGGCCTCCAAGTATTCTTTTGCAATTCAGAAGAGAACAATCATTCACGTCTTATAATATTATGATATCTGTGCTGATGAGTTAAGTTCAGCAACCCCTTCCCCATAAATCCTTGTTTATAATACCACAAAGACCCAATTTTCGAATGTTAAACATCACTTCACTGTCAAATTGGATAATAATCGAACCAACACATTTGCCATTTCGTTTATCTCTATGCCTTCTAAAGACTGGATCTCACTTTCTGCTACCGACTTTCCCACGGCTACAACCTTCAATTGTTTAACACCCGCTTCCAATCGTGCTTTTGACTACGACCCAGTCTCTAAAATTTCTTCCTCTTCTGCTTCTTTTCACGATGCGGGGTTCAATTTTGGCGCATAGGAGTTATACCTTCTTGGTTAACCTCCAATCCTTATTCAAGAGCTGGTTCCACAAATATATCTTCGACCTCGATTTGCAGAAAATCATGGTATTCATTTTGTATTAAATATTAATTAAAATGGTAAATCACTCGTATCCATAATAAGCATTAATTAACAGGAATAGCAGGGAATTGGACAAAATTAAAAACAGAGTTTTATTGAGATAGGCCAGACGTTTCGTCGATTAATTTCGACTTCCTCAGTGAGCTCATTCTATCACTCTTTGTCAAAGACAATTTCACTACATGACGAAACATCCTTTAATCTTTTTAATTTAAACTATAACACATTATTGGCTTATGCCTCAATTGCTCCAAGAATCCAACCAAAGGTTGTTAATTTTTTGATTGTTCGAGTGTGAAAAAGTTCAAGATTCTTGAGCAATTGAGGCATAAATAACAATGTAATTAGTTTAAATAAAAGATCAAGGATGTTTCGTCATGTAGTGGATTATTTTGACAAAGAGTGATAGAATGAGCCACTGAGAAGTCGAAATTAATCGACTAAACGTCTGCCCATTCAATAAAAACTCTAGTTTTTAATTTTTGTCCAATTCCCTGCTATTCCTTGTTAATCAGCTAATTAAAATGTTTTCTAAACGTGGCATAACAAAATGCTCCAATGTGATGAATTCTAAATTGAAATGGGGCTAAAAAGAGCGTATATTTAATAGAAAATTTCAATTAATTTTCTATTTACACTATGAATGTCATTATCAAACTGACCACCAAAAATTTTATTAAACGGATGAAAATAAAAAAATAAAAGAGAACAAAAACTATTTTATATAATATAATTCAGTAAATTGGGATGCATGGTTGAATTTATTTTGAATTAAAATTTGGTAATTGAATATTTTAATTATTTTATTAACCAAATTATATTTTTGATTATTAAAACTTTTAATCACACCACGCAACCGTAATTTATGATTAAATGGTTTATCTTGACAAGGGGATAAGAACTTTAAAATCCAAGGGAACAAATCTGCGAAAACTTCCCTAAAAAATAAATCTAGTCATATTTTAATCCTTTTAGAACACAAAAGATTTATCTTGTTTTCAAAGAAAACCTACAGGTCGAGAAATAAAAAAGCTAAAAATCTAAATAATATATTTAATCAAAATTCTCTTTTTAGGGTGGCGCTACAATGCCTGTTCTTCAGAGTAGTGTAGCTCGTAAACTAAATAAGATACAATCCAATCTTGAATAGTTATATTTTGGCGATTTTGTATCTGCCGGCGTATAGAAATGACCTAACTTAAAATTATGAAAAGATCTTATACAAATTCATTTATTCTCCTCCTTATCACCGGTAAATAAGAACGAATTCGATATCTCAAGTACGTTAGGAGTTGTAAGGTGGAGTATCCTCAGTATGCGGTCCCACTCGCACTTGGCCGGCCTTTTGTATTGTGAAATTAATTTATTTGGCAAAAGACCGTCTCATATTTAAGTCTTTATATAATACAATTATTTTTTAGCTGAAAAAAAGATAATATTGTAGGTTTTATTGAAATCGCAGGTTTCTATGGACCTATATTTTGAAAGATTAAGGGTTAGAGAACTGAGAAAAGTGCAAGAAAAGCCTCTGTCATTTCTAAGAATTATAGAGATTGATGGTTTGATTTGTTTTTAATTTCAGAAGTTCAGTTGGATGTTATTTTATCGTGGGTTTTGAACAAATGAGGTTTTAGAGTTTCGTTAGAGGACATATCTCAATAATATTTATTTAGTATAAAGAGAATTCGCACAAACGCCTTTACATGAAATTAATTAAAGGATTTTACAAAGTTTGACAAGACCGAATTTTCAACATTTTTAATTAGTATCTAGGATGTGAATTAAATAATTGAAGTCTCTATCTTTTGGCGAAAATATCGACATCCATACAAGAAGGTATAGAATAAAAAAGCTAGTGTGAAATCAATGCAAATTAATCCCACGATATTTATTAGTCTACAGGTATCGGTAAATAACAATTTTATTCCCTATAAGAATATATTTTTGTCCCAATCGGTTACTAGCTTTTGCTCAAATTCTAGTGAAGGGTTGAAATCGGTTCTTGTAAATTGTGAGGAATGGGCGTAAAATAATCTCTGGAGCTGTTGAGAGAAAATTTTATTTGAGGTATTTCGTTGCTCAAAAGAAATTGATATGCTTATTTCTAAGAGAGCTCAGACGCAAGTGTGACATCTAACATTGATAATTTGTCACTCACTTTTAAGCCATTATATTCAAAGGTAATGATCCAAAGATTTCGATCTCCGTGCTTGATATTAGACGACATAATTATAAACGATTAAGTTGTTATCACCTAATTAAAAATAAGTGGCGCAAACAGCTTAAAGCCTTATGCTAATTAGTTTAATGACGTTGTTAGTTAGTGATCAAAATGTTAATAAATATTGTATTTAGAAGAATTTTTTAATAATTATGCAAGTTTTTTGTCTCCTTCCTTTAAATAAAAAGGCAAATAAATTTAATAAAAAATCGAAGTTTATCTATTTTCAATTCTGATCGGTTCGCCATTGTATGTTTTTTAAGACAAAAAGTCTCATGAAAATAATATTTCATTCAAATCATTCATAGTTAATTATTACATTTTTAATTAAGGTAGTTGATTCGCGACAATACTAGCAAAAAGTTAATGCTAGAGTATATAGAACAGACAATAAGGATTCATAATTCATAAGCCCAAAACTTTTTGCTGTTTATGTACCACCTACTATCCAATCCCGTGCTCGTTTGACGAATCTGGAAACACTGTACGAGCTTGTATATATTTTATCATAGAAATGTCAGATAAAGTACATTATGCAAAAGAGATTTATAAAACAAAAAGTACTTAATAAGCGTTTGAAAGCTGTTGCAACAATGGCTGAAGCAAAAAAAACGTCAAATGCTTTTTCTCATGACAACAAGTGTAAATTTCAAAAAATGATCAAAATAAACTTGCAACGGATCGTTGCTAAACTTTTATCCAAATTCATTTGAAATATTAATATGTTTGTTCCTTTATTATTAATCAGATATCACTTGCAATTTGTAGTTCATATTGAAATTAATTCAAAAATAATTCTCATTTAAGAGTCGAGGAATAACCATTCTACATTGGATTTTTGACATTTCGGTTATTATTGTAACCATTGCTGAGAGACATAGAGGAATCGACTTAAAATCAAAAAATAGCCATCGATTCAGCTTGAGTTGTTTACCAAAAAAGAATTTAGTCTTTTTGATTTTAAGTCGATTCTTCTACATTTTCAGTAGAGGTTTCCATTAATAGTCAAAACATCAAAAATGGAATGCAATAAGGTTATTCCTCTAGTATTAGATAAGAATCGATCGTTATTTTTGATTTTAAGTTGATTCCTCCATGTCTTCAGCAATGGTTACCAATAATAATCGAAACATCAAAAACCTAATGTAGAATTGTTATTCCTCAAGTATTAGATGAGAATCAATGGCTATTTTTGATTTTAAGTCGATTCCTCTATGTCTTCAGCAATGGTTACCAATAAAACCGAAACGTCAAAAATCCAATATAGAATGATTATTCCTCAAGTACTAGATGAGAATCAATCGCTATTTTTGGTTTAAAGTTGATTTCTCCATGTCTTCAGGAATGGTTACTAATAAAAACCGAAACGTCAAAAATCCAATATAGAATGATTATTCCTCAAGTACTAGATGAGAATCAATCGCTATTTTTGGTTTAAAGTCGATTTCTCTATGTCTTCAGCAATGGTTACTAATAAAAACCGAAACGTCAAAAATCCAATATAGAATGGTTATTCCTCAAGTATTAGATGAGAATCAATCGCTATTTTTGATTTTAAGTCGATTCCTCTATGTCTTCAGCAATGGTTACTAATAAAAACCGAAACGTCAAAAATCCAATATAGAATGATTATTCCTCAAGTACTAGATGAGAATCAATCGCTATTTTTGGTTTAAAGTCGATTTCTCTATGTCTTCAGCAATGGTTACTAATAAAAACCGAAACGTCAAAAATCCAATATAGAATGGTTATTCCTCAAGTACTAGATGAGAATCAATCCCTATTTTTGGTTTAAAAATCGATTTCTCTGTCTTCAGCAAAGGTAACGGATAAGAAAACAACGCAGTTGCTATGGTTACTCATAAAAATTCCTCCCAAATTTTTAGCATTTCACAGAGAGAAGCCTATCCATTTTTACTTAAGCAAGGCTAAATGAGTCTATATTAAAACTTTCAAATGAATAAATTTTAAAGAATTTAAAAAATTAAAAAAGTACCATCTTACTCTAGAGTAAAGTACTTTAAAATATAATTTTACTAAAAACTTTATTTAACCTTTTTTGTGGTCCCCAAGGTACTTAATTAGGATATTAAATTTCATCAAAATTGGTTAAGTCATTTTCAAGATATTTAGAAAAAACTAAAAAGTACTGAAATAAAGTACTAATGTTTGTGGGCCGATATGTACCAAAAACTAATCAGCGCTTCATTTTGTTAAACTAATGGTAGGTTTTCAATTTCATTTCAATCGGTGCAACGGTGTGGAAAAAATCGTGGGCCAAAAAAGCGATAACATCCATCCATCCTATATCATACATACATCCATCCATCATCCATCCATCCATCCGCACGCACTAAATGAAAAAATCGCACTTTTTGGCCTCTCGACGAGACCCCATGTAATTTTTGGCAAAACTGTCACGTGTTATATTCAACCCTAATTTGAATACCTACGAATTGTGACTTTAATTGAGTCCATAGGTTCCGTGTCTTTACCTGAGGACCCTTTGAAGCCACGCTTGCCCTGAGGCGGATTACAATCGTTTACCATGCTTGCATTGGATAAAGTAAAAAAGTTATTTTATGAATTTTTGAACTAGAAAGTTGAAAATCTAAAAAGTTCTTTGTTTTGAAAAATTCAAGCATTTTGCAAAAAGAAATCTAGAATTTAATTTCTATTTTGAGTTTTTGGAGTATCAGAATACAGACAACACATCCACACAGACAGAACAATAATCATGTTTGAAAATGAAGTAAAATACATAAAAAAATTCGAGTAAATTTAAAAGTTTTGACTCGCAGCGGTGAACCTATGCTTGTGTAATCTATTCTAATTCACAGGTTGAATTGAATACTTGAGTAGATAAATTATTTGAAATAGGTATGTTTTATTTGTTCAAAAGTTCTAATGTAGATTCCACAACATTATCCTTGTGCCCTTTGACAAGCGTTCTTATTACCTAGGGAACACATCTTGTGAGCTCGAAGGTGTTCAGCACATCCGACCCATCATCTCCATCCAACCATATACATGATCGATTCCAGTGACACGATTCAAAGGAATAAAAAAAGAAAAACAACAACCAATAAACGTGAAAAGAATCGTAAATACTCTATTTGAAGACAAGAAGTATAAAAAGAGACAACTAAAATATTGAATAAAAGTAAATTCTCCTTGATAACTTGGAATAAATAAGAGAACTGTTATTCACTGGTATGCTAATGAGTAGTATTTCAGTAGATATATTTAAAGTAATATAATTATTAATAAAATATATTATTTTCCATTCAAATACTTTAGGAGAAATAAATGAGGTACTAGCAGAACTTCTGAAAAACTTAAAATATTTTGCATTTTGCTTTTTTTTTATTAGCATTTTACAAGCATTGAAGTAATTTTTAAACTTAGTGTTTTTTCTTCTTCGTGAAGGCTGTTCCAATTTTATTGGTCTAGTGGATTTTTAGGATACTGATGCCCACTTTTCCTTTGGATACGTTCGTAAGTATTCTTGGAATTCTGTCGTTCATTATTTATTCCAAATGGTTGAACTCTAGCTGTAGATATTCACTGATCATTATTCACACATTCTTCTTCCTCAATTTGTCTCCATTCACTCTTGGATGATGACCTATTCGATCTGTTTCCATATATGCCGGCTTCTAGTTGTTAACATCCAATTTTTTCTCGCAATCTTTCGGATGTCATCTCGCCATCTCAGATGGTGTCTGCCTGCAATTCTTTTTGTTGTTCTTGGTTACTGGACTATGCTCTTTCACCACCTTGCCTCTTCTTGCTAAGCCACGTGCCCCGCCCAGTATTCACACCTAGAAGAACTTATATCACTATTTCAGGGACTATTATCAACTAACATATTATCTTCCTTTTCTTAAGAAAATCCATTTTGGTTGCAGTTGAAAAGCTTTGTTCTTTCTTGTTAGGGCAAAGTTTTCTCTAATATACTGAAACTACTTTATATATGCACAGTAGCTGTTTTTCATCGCCTTTCTAATGAATGTTAGAATGATCGCAGTACGTGGTGCGTTTGAATATGTTGCTTTAGAAATTTTTTTTTAGGTTTAGTTACTGTTTAGATAGTTTTTTGAAGTGGGAATTGAGTTCAGAGGCTGCATCGATCTATAGGTAACTCCTTTCTTCTGCTCGCCATCGGTGAATACCAAACATATTCTTATGGGGAGAAGATTATTGTTCAGAGGAGAGGAATTGACATCGACTTTGTGCTACTTCTATTAATTATATTTATTATGTTGAATATATGTAATTTTTATCGGGATTTCCGCCATTAAAAAATATTATTGGATATTTTGATTTCCATAAATATAGACATAAGAAATGTTGTAGTTATAATTTTGAAACAAATTTAGAATTTTGTTTTTTAGATTTATCATCAACTAAAAAATATAGGTATAGGACTATGGTAAATAATTTCGAGGGGTCATCATCTCTTTTCTGGATACGCATCTCAACCTCTTACTATTTAAATATGTAATAATGATAATTATCCTAAAACAGGGAGTTCTCATGATTTTTTGCGCTTGCGGCATGATTAGGCAATTTCGCGATACATCTTTTAAAACCCCTGCCATAGAGTAGGTATACAGTACTAAGACTGGTTTGCAACCACCCTCTTAATTCGAATAATAATTTAAATTATATTGTGGAAAAAAATACTTTTGATCTTTCATCATCGTCGAGTACACAGACTTAAGATTGGTTTGATACAACCATCCGCCTCCACTCAACAATATATTTCAATTATCTAAGACCTCAATATATTTCTTCATTATTTAATCGAAATAAATTCATCAAAAAAATCGGTGTCTATTTCTACTTCTGTAGAGCACATGCTTCAAATTAGTAAAGTTTCTCTCCTGTCAGTTCGTGTACTTAAAAAAAACAAGAAGAATAAAAACTACTAAATAGATCAAGATTTCAAGCAAGAGGAGTAAAAGAGAGAAAGAGCAAAAGTTAAGCTCCAATAGATAATAAAAAAAAAAACTTTTTAAATACGTGACTTTGGCTTTATATATTTAGAAACAAATAGACACATTTTTTTTTCTTTCTTCTTTTTAAACTCTCCGGTTCAGACGAAAACTTTCTTTTAATTGATAGAAATTCAATTTCAAAGTTAATGCCAAGAAACGAAGGAAAAAGAAGAAGAAAAATACATGACTTTTATCGTGTTTTTAATTTTTAATTATCCAACAGAATAAGAATACGAGCAGATCATACTATTCAGAGAATTCTAGCTTAAATTTATAAATTCATCAACTTAAACCTTTATTGATGGCAACGTGACAATGCACTACTATACACCAACTGTGTTAACTAGCTTTTAATAGGATTTAGTCTCTCAGTAAAAATCCATATGCCATCAACTTATTCAAAATATAATTCTATTTAACCTTCAAAAAGTCAGGGGTTTTTATATTTCGAAAAATTGTTTATTATTATTAATATTATTATTTTTAGTCGGTATGCCCAGGAAGCAGAAAAATATTCTGTAGAGAAAAATCCTTTATTATAATACCAGCTGCGAAGCCCACCTTCGGCGGGTTTCTTGCTGGCTAAGGGACGTGTTTAAAAGTTTTAGATTTTAAATTATTGCCTACAAACAGTGACAATGAACGTATCGAAAGTGCCCAACATTCTCAAAATAGCAACAGCCGAGACGTCAGCCACCATAATGTAAACAATAGACCCTCAACCACAAAATAACCAAAAATTCCTAAATATCCAAATCTACCCAACCTCCCGACTGAAGAAATTCACTCGGAAGACACCCTCCAAAACGAATCTTGGACTACAAGGTTAAGACCACGTAGACCACCCACCCCCTCTCTTGAAAATGGCTCCAAAAGAAGAGCCGAAACGTCGAGTAAAACTCTCAAACCCACGCGGAGAAACCCGAAAAACCTCTAATGACATATATATGTGTGTATGTTTATTTGCATATATATATATATATATATATATATATATATATATATGTGTGTGAGTGTATGTTATGTGATCAACAGAGGACAACCTCTTTGTTTCTCTCTATAGCAATGGCGGTTGGTGACTTTTCAACTAGGGGATGGTGTCTAACAAACTACTTTCATTTTTTGAAATTTTATTTAAACTTCGTATTTTTCGGCATCATTTTCGTTATTTTTCAAATTTAACATTAGATTTTTTAAAAATATATTTTAGGACTTTCGCCTCAAACACATACTGCTTTATGTGAGTGATGATAGGAGTCAGAAATTAATTCTTGTGACTTAAAATCCACAGTCCCTGATATAGAAATAAGCCATCTTCTAAAATGAATCAGCCTGCCCTTAAAATTTTTTTGAATTTCTCCTAATTTTATTGGTAAGACTAAGCTATGACTTATTGTCAATTGCATTCACAGTTATTTCCGATCTTATATAGGGTGGAGCATAAAGATCTATCACATTTTGAAGAGGTATAAAAAAAAGAAAAAAAATAACTAGAAAAAAACTGAATATGATTTTTGAAAAGAACATAAAATATATTTTTTTTAATGTGTTTTAAACATTATCAGACAAAAAATCCACCCTATTTTCTGTGCTTTTAGTTTTTGTGTTTCTAGCCTTCTGGGGGCCCACAGAATATATACAATTGTTGAGCTGGCCGAAAGGGCTAGAATTTTCATTTTTGACCCCCCCCCTTTTTTTGTCTAAAAATGTTTAAAACCCATTAAAAAACATTATGTTCTTTTTTCAAAAATATATTCAGTTTTTCTAGTTAAATTTTTTTTATTTTTTTATTCTTCTTCAAAATGTGGTAGATCTTCTATGCCACACCCTGTACATTGAGAGTTAAGCTTGCAGAAATGGATTGGCCCAAAGGTGGCTCTATTTTATGATTATAGTTCCTCAGCGAGAATAATTTTTGACTCGAGCTAGAGCTCCTATGGACTTGTCTTTGACATGTTTGAACTGGAAGTCTACCAGGCAAGGACTCCATTGCCTTCTTATCCGCAGCCTTTTTGGAAAAACCATTCATTTTAAATGCCCCTTGAAACTATGCAACAATTTTATTTCATTTCGAGAACCATTATACCTACTTTTCTAAACCAAAAATGTTTATTATAGAAATATTTGAAATAACGGATAATAATTTGAAAATTTAAAGATCCTTGAAATTGACCTTATATATGAATTTATGAAAATATTCTAAATGTTTGAAATTTTAGGGATGCGCCGCATCCACAGCATCCATGCACGACATGCCACTGGTATTTATGTATGTTTATTTGCAACAAAGTACAAGCTAATTGATTTCTTCTTGAGGATCAACACCTCTGCTAGTCTGGGCTAGATAAAATCTTTTCAAAAAATATGATCGCTTAAGAAATTTGAATAAGCTTATAGTCTGTTTAATTCAATCACCCACTTTTTTTCCACTTATCGAAACCGATTTTCTATCTCACTCTTACTCTTGTTGGTTTTTTTGCCTGGATTAAAATCAATCAGCTGACTTTCCACCCTCTGTTCCGTTTGACATGTGACCCTCATGTCCTGTCCCTCCACCTATCCATCCATCTATCGAGCTATCTATCCAGCCGAGCAGTGAACTGGTGGTTGGCTGTCGTGTCACGTTGTCCTCGTTGTCCTGCTGCGACTGCTTAGTCCATTACACGGTGTCTATTTTTACAAAAACAAAAAAAAAAAAGGAACGAAGCCCTTTTTCATTTAATCAACCGTTTCCCCTAAAAGATTCAATAAAAAAGTTGTTCCCACAAATTTGAATAAAAAAATGTATAAATAATCAAAAATTGATCAGGCTATTTAGAAGATATTTAGTCAATGGGTAGCTTTTGAATTTCATAGAAACATCATCATAATTTTTTGGGCTAGAACTCCACAGGGAAATTAGAAAATTTAATAATTTTTCTAGTTTTATTCATAACGTTTTGGAAATTCTAATCCGTTTTCAAGTGATAATAGATAACGAGAGAAATATAAATCAACCTGTTAAAAACGATGAATGTTATTTAACTGCTATATTATTTTATTTTTACAAATGTATACTTTTTTTTATTGCTCTGTGAGGCAAAACTACCTTAGAGCATTCGTTCATACATATATAAATATAAAAGTTCAAATTGCCGAAAGTAGAAGAAGATTTTTTTTAATTGCTATAGACTAGTGATTCTCAACCTTTTTTTAGTCATGACACACTTTTAATAATTTAAAAATTTGACCGCACAACTAACAATAAAATAAATTAATAGAATTTTATTTGGTTTATTGTTTGATATACCTATAAAATTATCATAGGACATTCTGCATCCTGTAAAATGTTACTACCTCTATAGTTCAAATGATCCAATAAATATTTGGATTAAATGTAGCGTCAATTGCTGGACGACAGACTGCTAGATTGGAATTCTTCAGCAAAATATTTAGGAGTCCATCTGGACAAATTATTAAATTGGGCTACGCATCTAAAGGCAGTTTCATCAAGTGGAAGAATTGCTGCCAAAATTATATAATGCCTTTAATTAATAAAAGAAGCCCACTTGAATTGGATCAGAAATTAAATCTATATAGGGCCATGGTGCGCCCTCGTCTTACTTATGGGGCACCTTTATGGTTTGGTCATAAGGCCAAAACAAATGTTTCGCTTATTGAAAGAGTTGAAACAAAAACTCTCAGGACAATTGCTAACCCTCCGCCAGGAATCAACAACTACATAATCAGAGAAGGACTACAAATTGAGAGTGTGCAAGACCACATTCGGAAATTATCGTTGAAGTTCCACAAAATGCTAATTACTCATACGAATCCATTAATTACATCGATCGATCTCGGATAATTATTAACCATAAAGAAATGTAAAAAAAAATTTCAATTCGGGAGGGACCACTGCCTAGCAGTGGCGGCACACTTCAAGAATCTCCCGGCCTAAAGTTCCGCGGCACAGTGGTTGAGAATCACTGCTATAGATTGTCTACTACTAAATCATAGTTGATTAAGATGATTATTATAAATATTTAAGAAGGTTTTTATTCAACCCTTCTGGAACATAAAAACTCAGATTTAATAGCTGACGATATCTAGTGATTTTCTTTTGAAATATACATTACATTCAATATTATAATATTCAAATTAAAAAGACTATACATGCCTAGTCCGTTAAATACTTTAGACGTTTAGTTCTGTAAAAAAAATTTTCAACAAGGCAAATTGTCATAAAAATTCTAAAATTAATAAGAAACGCTGATATTAATAGCAGATCAAACAATTCTCATTGTAAAACCGTTTTGCTCTTTCTCTTTATTATAGATACTATCATGGTGCTTGTTTTGATGAGTTAAAGTCAATATATAATCCCACTAAAGCCTCATCTATAAGAAACACCATTTTTTAACACTCAAAAGCCATTTTCATTGAAATTAGTAAAAACTAAAACGTTTGCTAACTCGTTTTTCTCTATGATTTCTAGGGCGGATTCCCTTCCAGCAACCGTATTTTTCGCGCCCCGAGAACTTCAGGTGTTAAAGATCCATATCCACAGGTAAAGTACGACCAATTTATGAAATCATCCTCTAACTCTTTCTTCTTTTCACAATGCTGGGACGTTGCACATTCTTAATTTGTAAATTCGTCTTAGATTTCAGAATTTCTCATTTTGACCCTAAGGTCGGTCCTTGATAGACGCAATACAAAGAATCTCCAAAAGTTTAGGCCTCTGAACCGTAGTACAAAAACCTCATTCCCTCATTGTTTTATCTATAATTGTCTTTCACAGCCTTTCAGATACTGTCTACCGCCTTGATACCACAGTTCGAAATTTTCATCAACATTAATATCGGTGGTGGCGTGTAAATATAATTTATGGGTGATTGAATTCATTTACTTTAATTTACATTGGTCTAGGTAATATCAATATTAAAGGCAAAGCGCGAACCATTTCAAAGGACGGGAATCAGTAATGTCAAATATTTGACGACACTTTTTGTTTGCATGGATGTAGACGTATATTTTATGTACTATAAATGTAATTATTAAATTCTATTTATTCAAATACATAATTTAAATTTATTAAATATTTCTTTAAATTCAATCTACGTATGCTAATATTGATTCATGTATTATATTATGGATATTCTCGTAATATATATATATATATATATATAGATATATAAGTCGATAGATTGGTTAGATAGCGAGATAGATACTCCCTAATACCCTAAACTTGTGTTTGATCATTAATTACTACTGATCACCAGACTACAATCAATCAATAGTAGGAATTGGTGGAGGGCGTTTCTCAAACATTCATTAACCATTAATTTCCAACAATCCTTTCTTTTTTTATAAATTGGATTGATTAATAATCTATATACAATGTCAAGGGAACGTTATTAAGTACAAAGAATGTTTATGTGGAAATATATGCTTCTCCTTAATATTTTTTTTTCTTGTTAGAGTTTTCATTTATTTAATCCTTTGACGAAAATAGTACATATAGGCGTTAGTTTTTTTTCTTATATGTACACGAAATACAAAGGAAAAATTTTCATTTGACGATAGAGTTTTTTCTATTAATTTTAGAACAAAAGTTTAAATTCAAAAGATATTCAGAATTAAAAACCTTGATCAAATTTATTGATACGTTTCTCTGAGAATATCATGAACAGATTTTTTTCTCTCTCTCTCCCGGCCTCGGAATCATTTCCATTTTAGCCAGCCTATCATGAGTCTAATAAATAGTTAATTACTAATAAATAAAAATATATCACGGACTAAACTAATCCTAATATATATATCGAAAGCTATTGCAAACTATTACAGGGATTAAACTAATTTACCTCTATAATAATAAATAATTATTTATCCTAGAATAAACTAATGTTAAAATAAAATATCACAGATCAATACCATAATTAAGTTTTCATAAATGAACTCAATGGTTAGCTAAAAAGAGTTTTCCTCCGAGTTTGACCAGAAATAATTGCTTTTTAAACTATAGGCTTAGTCTTATTTGCTAGGCGAATTTCAGTAAACCCTAATTGTATTTCAGAAATCTCAATTTAATTTCAGAAAACTTTAATTGTATTTAAGAAATGTCAATTGTTTAGTTTATAGTTATATGTTTATTTCCTGAAATACAATTGACATTTTCTGAAATCCAATTGAAAGTTCTGAAATACAATTGTGATTTGATTTTCTAGTGTTCAATTGAATTCTCAAATATAATCCGGATTTTCTGAAATAAAATTGGAAATGGTGTAGTATATTAAGTAGGTATTTAAGATCTTATTAAATTGGGTTCTTTAAAAAATAAATTATTAAATTGGGTTCTTTAAAAAATAAATTGACACGTTCTGATGTGGCCATCCACTTGACTTTACCATACACTTCTGGTTGAGTTTGGTACAAGGGCCTAGATTTTCATATTTTGACCTACACCCCCACATTTTGGGCGGTTTGTTCTTGCATTTTTAGTGTTCTGGGGGCCCACTGATTATCTATACAAAATTTGTTTGAGTTTGCTCAAATGGCGCCAGAAAAAATATATTTCCGTTCGTCCACAAAATTTTGTAACGCACAGAATAACAGATTAACTAAATAACAGACATTTTTTTTATTGTTAAGGATAAATAAATTGAATTTGCTTCTTTCCAGTAATTTATTTTGTTCTTCAAATGGTTAATCCAAATATTTCATTGGACTTCATTATAAAGAGATGTAAATAATTGTGTATATATTCGTATGTTATCTCGTTTTGAATTTGTATATATATGTATGTGTATGTTGTGTGATCGAGCTTTTATCAATGTTCTGTACAAACTGATGGGGTCGGCACATTGGTGGGGGAGTGGTTTCCACTGAGGAAGAGATGCTGAGAACGCTCTCGAAATATTTGGATTAACCATTTGAAGAACAAAATAAATTACTGGAAAGAAGCAAATTCAATTTATTTATCCTTAACAATAAAAAATTAATATATCCAGTACACACCAAGCCAGGAAAATTTTTATAAACAGACATTTTGACAAAACATTTATTATCTCGAAAAATATAATTTTTTCTGATGTTCACTTATTAGAACTTTTTTTGTAGACCGAAATGCCTTGGTTTCGTCCAATTTTTTTAATTAAAATAGTTTCAGCTGTTTTTGAGATATTTCGAAAAAAAAGAAGCAAAAAAAAACCACATTTTTCATGCACGTTTGTATGGTAAAATAATAACTTTTTAATATAAAAAAATATTTTCTATAATTATTCAAGAAATAAGCAATTCGTTAATTATTATTATTCTCCGATATTTCTTAAAGTTTAACTTAATAATATCATCTCTCTTTATTATAACGAGTATCGTTTTCGACTTAGTGAACATTACAAATGGACATTCCTAGAATAACAGAAATCAAGAGAAATTTTATTGGACTGAAACAGGTCTACACTTGTCTGTACCACCCTTGCTTAGGAAAAGGAGAAGAGAGATTGTTCTGTCCGCGCCCTTTTATTAATTTTCCTCAATCTGAATCTTGAATTAAAAACTCAATTTGTACTTATTTTGTTAAATAATATATAATGGCGTCGGTAAATATTCGATAAAAATATTTTAGGAATGAAGTGAGTGACTATTTTTCGTTAATGATGTTCGAATAAAAAAAGTAGAGATCTATTTATCCCCAGATGTTTCTTTAAATATATATTTAGACCAAAAACAAAACGAAATAAATAAATAAATAAAATAATTTATTTTACAATTATACTATGTGAATTCAATGTGACAGATTTATTTCCTTATTTGCTCTGGTATTATTCCGCTGGGAAAAATACTATTCTAAGATTTTTTTTTTTTTTTTTTTTTTAGTCTAGTCATGTATACTAAGCGCCTGGAAATAAACGTACGCACCGCCATCTGTCTTCATACCATTCGTAACAGCAAACAGCGTTTCTCTAGCTTCTTTTCCTCTTTTTCTGTATTTTTTCCTTACTTATCGTTTATCACATTATCACATCCATTATACATAGCGATAAACGTGTCAGCTTTTATTATTCACATTTTAAGACATTCATATAACAGAAAGAGATATAAAGATGGCATGAAGATAAGATTTATTTCAGGTGGAAGATATTATTATTTTTTTTAATACCTATTATTTAGATAAATAATGAAAATAAACAGTATTTAATTATATAAACTTTTTGTTTATATTATAAAGGAAAGACTATTTTTTACGTATCAAACTGGAGGGATTAATTTTTTCTCTGGAGAGAGTTCGTCAATAGATTTTTAATGTAAATAAAAATACAATAGACCCATTTAAATGACCATGGTATGGGCCCCTGCATTCTTCTTTAGTACGCCTATGGTCCGAGTTTCTTCCTTAAAAGAAGAAACTGCTAGTATGTACATGTATGTATTCTTTATATCAACTAAATTTACACTGGCTATAAGTATTTCTATATAAATTCTAGTCAGAGTAGGCATATTTAATGATATATCAAATAATTCAAAAGTTTATTAATAATAAAATAATTTCAAGGTAAATATTAATGGTTGGTTACACAAATAAAATAATCCATTCTGTTTTTTTCTTTTTATCTTTATTCTTCATTAACCCCGCTATTTCTTTCTCTTATGTATCTTTTTATTTTATTTTATTTTAAGAGATCCCAACTATCATTATCTACTCGATGGTCTTTTTCCATTAGACTTTTCATTTTAGACTCTACTCCGAAAGCTCTCAAGACTCTCCTTCTCCTTCTCTCCTACAATTTAGCCGTTCTTTTTCAGCTTTTCTTTTCATGTCTGACCTGCAGATAATCACAGGATAAATTAGTATTAAAAGCAACTGAGGTGTGAACAAATAAAGTGTGCGGTAATAAGAAAAAGAATTATCTAGACTAGAGTGATTAAAAAGAATAGTGTCTTCTTATTATTAGATATTCCATTAATTTTTTCATTACTTTCTAACACATATAAAAATAATAATATATTTTCAACTGGATTTAAAAATGATAATTTATTATACTATGGTTCATAATATACATATACATACAATCTACTTTACAAAGAAAAGAAAAATAACTTTGGTGTCCTCAATAATTTTTAAATATTATACAAAATTTTTTAAGAATATAATGGGATGCCTTGGGCTAAAAATTTGATGAAGGCTGTTATTTTAAAACAGTGATCTCTAAAGTGGGGTATGTTTATCTACGTCAGGAGTATAACGTTTGGTTCTAAAAAAATCTTAATTCTTTTATTTTTGCAAATCACCAAGCGTAGAATGCGCTTTTAGTTTATAGAGTTTCGAATTAATGCACTCGCGCCGTACTGAGCATGCGCAGTTGATTTATTTTTTAGAAATTTCAAAGCACGCATGCTCAGATTGAGGACGATTATCATTATGTCGAATAAGCTATTAGCCAAATAATTAAAATTTCATTTTTTTGTTTGTATTTTGTAAGTCTGAAAAAGTTTCATAGAATTTTAATTTAATTATAATTTATTTCTGAGGGTGAAGGAAATAGGCGTTATAAATATATTTTTTCGCTCTTAGAAGTTTACGTTTTACGATCCAGAAAAGATGGGAGAGCCTTCCTTTGTATGATGTTGACTTTCCGTCCCATGGATCCCACAAATCTCTAATTACAGGCCTATCTCGATCACCTCTGTTCTTTCCAAAATAATGGAATTAGTCATAAACCAACACGTCCTTCATCACTTAGAAAACAATAAATTAATTCACGATAGGCAATATGGATTCAGACAAAATCGTTCTACAGGCGACATCTTAACCTATGTCACCCACACCTGGAACAATACTCTAGAGGCCGGAAAAGAAACCCTCGCTGTAGCCTTGATATCTCCAAAGCTTTTGACCAGGTTTGGCACAAAAATCTTCTTGCCAAACTGCCAGCCTTTGGATTCACACCAACACTTCGCAAATGGAGAGAAAGCTTTCAGACAAACCGAAGTATAAAAGTTGTGGTGGATGGAACATCATCTGAATCGTTCTCCACAAACTCTGGTGTTCCCCAAGGCTCCGTAATCTCCTCCACACTCTTCCTAATTTATATAAACGACCTTATTGATCAAACGGCAAACCCCACTCATTGTTACGCCGACGATAGCACTCTACACGGCAAACCCTCTCTCCCGAATAATCGAATCAATATTGCCTCCTCAATTACTCTCGACCTAGACAAACTGAATAAATGGGGCTCTCAAAATTTAGTTAACTTTAATTCAAATAAGACTCAATGTTGTCTAATTTCTAGGCGCGAAAATAAAGATTTCCCTGATATTCATTTCAATTCGAATACCCTGAAAATGTGTGACAACCTATCCATGTTGGGCGTCTCTGTCGCATCTGACCTGTCTTGGAATGAACACATCTCCTCTGTGGCGAAATCTGCAGCAAGGAAGATTGGCTTCTTATTCAGGTCCAAGCGATTTTACAAACCCCCACAACTTCTCACCATCTACAAGGCCCAAATCCGCCCCTGTCTCGAATACGGCTCTCATCTGTGGAGAGGAGCCTCAAAATATTCCCTTGCTACCCTTGATGCAATTCAGAAACGAGCCGTCAGGCTAATTGACGATTCTACCCTCACCGACTCTCTCGACTCGCCGCTGGCTCATCGAAGAAATGTCTCTGCCCTTTCCCTTTTCTATAGATACTATCACGGCAGGTGCTCTGATGAGATAAAATCAATAATTCCCCCCAAAGCATGCTTTGCACGTAGCACACGTTTTGCCGACTCCCAACACTCTTTCGCGGTCAAATTGGAAAAGTGCCGGACCACTTCATTCGCGAACACATATATCCCCATGACTTCAAGGAACTGGAACTCTCTCTCAGCCTCTATCTTTCCCAGCACCTATGATCTTCAAACCTTCAAAACCGGGGTGCATGGACACCTACGTCTACACCCTCTCACTTAATCATCAACTTTCCCTTCTCTTCGGTAATGCAAGGGTCTTTCGAGATCCATAGGGGCTGCATCTTTACTGGTGCACCCCTTCTTGCATTCGATTGCATTAAAAAAAAAAAAAAAAAAAAAAAAAAATGGATAAGAAAAATACGGGAGCGCCTGTGGTTGCTAGATATGCATTGTAATAGAAGATTTCGTGTTGCATCGTCAGGCGTAAAGTTCAAAAACAGTTTTTAAGCAGCAATACAAATTTTAAAATCTAAAAATGCTATTCTTGAGACTGTATTATTAGTTCTTAAATTAATACATATCATGTAGTCAAAAAACTTCGTTATTAGTTGGTCATTATTTTAAAAAACATACGGCTAAATATAAGTGGAACTAACTGGTCGGTAATTTTTCATTTGTCATCCAAACTATTTATTTACTTAACCCAACCTCTTAGAATCTTCAGTACTTCAAGATCCTCAAGGGCACATAGTCTTCTTCGTCTCTAACTCTCTTCTCTTTGAAAATGCAAGGGTCTGTCAAAACATAGCTGCTCTATCTTCACGGTGTGGCCTTTCTCCATTTGATTGCAATCTAAAATAAAAATAAATTATTCGAGTCAATTCAGACTATTATTAATGGCATCTTAGAGAATTTAATATTACGCCATCGTAAGGAATTACTACTCACATTCATTACACCGATCTAACATATCGATGTGCTGAAACTATACGAACCTTGAACACTTGAAAACAACTTGATATATATATATATATATATATATATATATAAATATCGTTATATATATAATATTAAAAGAGAAAAAAGTCCTCTCTAATTACTCTTTTCATTTTTCAGATATTTCCCGTGACGCCACCAGATCCAGATACCTCCAATGATCTATGAATATTTATTCGTAGGAAATTTCAAAAGCAATTTTTTTTCTTAAACTTCCCTTTTTTCTTCAAATAAAATCAAAAAACAACACAAAGTTTTCTATTTCTATTCCTCTATTATTCATTTAATTTCAAAATAAATAACAGAAAGATATATCTATTTTAGATAATATTTTATCTATCTCTTCTTTATTTATTTATTTATAACTATTTACTAGATGTGATTTCTCTAACTTTTAATTTTAATTATTATTTAAGACTTTAAAATAAAGTTTAACTCACATATTTAAAATACTCGTTTTTTTTTGGTATTATTATAAAATTAAATAGTCTTAAAAATTATTTTACCTAAAACTAACTTACACATGCTTAGCTAATAATAATATCAATTAAATCTGTTATATATTAAGGTATTTATTGTTTATGAAATTGTTGTGAACAATAAAAATCTTTTCAGGGACTCAGGTTAGCCGAATGGATAGAATCCGTGCTTACGAATTTCAAATACAAAGCCCAGCTCACTACAAAAACTAAACCTTTACTCTAATTTACATACACATAAAAATATTCACTTAGATTATGATCAAATGGCATTTTTTTTTCCCAAGGTCACACAAACAAAAAAATATGTTTTCCAACTTTAACACAGTGGATTAAAAAGTAGGTAAAATAAATTGACACGTTCTGATGTAACCATCCACTTCTGGTTTAGTTTGGTACAAGGGCCTAAATTTTAATTTGTTGCCCCCCCCCCCATTTTGGGCGGTTAGTTTTTGCATTTTTAGTCTCCTGGTAGTCCACTGATTATGTATACAAAATTTGGTTGAATTTGGTCCAAGGGCCTGGATTTTCAATTTTTGACCCCCCCCCCATTTTGGGGGGTTTGTTTTTGCATTTTTAGTATTCTGGGGGCCCACTGATAATGTATACAAAATATGGTTGAGTTTGCTCAAATGGCCTAGATTTTTATTTTTTGAACCCCCCCCCCTAATTTTGGCGCCAGAAAAAACATTTTTTTTTCATCATTATAGGTTCATTTTATAGTATATATCATTTTTCTTGTTTTTTTTAGTTTGAAAATATTGTAATTTTAAACTTTAACCCCCTCCCCCCTTAATTTTGGGTCGATATGCACCAAAATCTAATAAGCTCAATATCCCAAAACTACGTGTGAAATTTGGTTTTGATATTCGTACTAGTTTTGGAGCTAGCTCGTCCATAAAATTTGGTAACGCACAGACAACAGACTAACCGATATTTTGACAAAACAATTATTATCTCGAAAAATATAATTTTTTCAATGTTCACTTATTAGGGCTTTTTTGTAGACCGAAATGCCATGGTTTCGCTCAATTTTTTTAATCAAAATAGTTTCAGCCATTTTTGAGATTTTTCAAAAAAAAAAGAAGCCTAAAACACTTTTCATGCACGATTATAATACTTGACCATACCCTGTATGGTAAATTAAAAAGAGCAAGACTAAGGATTTTACCATACACCTGTCCTCCCTCGTAGTGGTATTAAAATTAAATAAAATATAAATTGAAAACTCCCGTCGTCCAAATTTTGGGCCAGTTTACAATCTAATAAGCTCTTATTCTCAATATAAAAAAAAAACATCTAAATGTGAAATTTTTTTGATATTCTATTTGATTCTTGAGCATATACAAAATTGAATAACTAACTTACAGATATTTAAACACAATTAAAATTTCTTGAAATATCATTTTTTCGATGCTAATAAGGCTTTCTTGTAGAGCAATCAAAAAATGTTGGGATTCGCTTAATTTTTCTATAAAAATAGTTTTAGCCGTTTTGAGATATTTCGCAAAAACAACACTTTAACCTAATTTATCGCGCGGAGAATTTACCACTGCTCGAAGCCCTTAAAAAAACTTAGTAATTTGGTTAATAAAGTAAAGGGTGTGTAGTTTCACTAGTGAATGAAATAAAACTCAAAGAGGTTTATATTTCATTCTCTATGAAACTACACACCCTTTACTTTATTAATTAATATCATGTTTCACCTAAAACCTACACCACTTTTCCTAAATAAAATTAGTCAATTGGATTGTATCTAACTTTCTGAGATTTGGTTTGTCATCCCGGCTTCTTTCCTTCTACTCTGTTCTTTTCACGATGGAGGGGCCATCCCATACAGGCCTTTAGGGGATGCACCTTCTGGTGTATCTCCTTCTCACATCAATATCATTAAAAAAAAACCTTTCAAGCTTGTCCATACATCGTATGATAAAAGTTTAAAGTTTTAAAATAGCTTGAGTGCTTTTTATTTCATATACTGTCCTAAGCCGTTAAAGATATTATATGAGCCCTTTATTTTGAAAGTGGCCTAACTCCAATTTTGAAAAAAATGAGTTAATGACAGATTTAGTTAGACATAGATGTCTTCTTTTCAATTTTATAAAATCATAGCCAAAGGAGTACAATATCATCATGAATTCTTCAAAATAAATACATCAAAATATATATAAATATATGTATTTATAAAAATATAAATACAAATATCTCAAAATAGCAAATAATGGACTCAGGCCACTTTCAAAATAAACGGCTCATATATCGCGCTATTGAGGAATTATAGAAAATAAAAAGGATAACAAAAAAGTCAAGCTCAGCATACCACCATCCACCTGTCAACAAAAAATAGCATACAACCGTTTTTATGTTGAATTTTGCACTCGCTCGGCAGCAAATTACTTTAATAAAATGAATAAATAAATTGAAGGTAAATTCTTAAATAAATAAAACTAAATATATATATATGAAAATCCATTTATTATCATTTTAAAATCATCGTGAATAAATTTTTAAATTAGTAACATCATAGTTTTTTTCTCTAATATTAAGAATTTTTAGCTTTTATGTTAAAAATAGTCGAAGCATATAATCATCAATATTTACTTATTTATTTCTGATTTAAAAGTTAGTTAATAATACATTTCAGTTTTTCAATCTAAATTTTTCATAAAGGAATTTTATTACATAATAAAAATATGTTGATTTTTAATAATCTTTTTTTAATGCTAATATTGATTAAATAAAAATAAATACTATTGTATTTATATTTCACCATGAATAAATATTTTTTTAAGGAATTATTTAATAATTTTTATTATATTAATTTTACTCTAATATTTGTATTATATGAATGCAATTATTTCACAATTTTTATTTATTTATTTTTTTACCCTTCTATTAAAACAACACTTGGATAGTTTTTATTTTGGAGTATTTTTTGATAAACTATTATGATGGCTAGGTAACTTTTGCCCTTTCATTGACTAAATAATTCAATTATGAAGACACAAATTTTACTATTTTCTTCGATTCATAATAAATATGAAAAAATTTAAATATTCCTAACTTGATAAATATAAAAACTATTTTTTTTTTAAATTTAAAATTTATTTAAGAATTTTTTATTTTCAAGATTTTATATAAAAGGAAAAACATATTATACAGAATTAAAATATTTATATGTGGTGGAAGCAAAAGTTCTACCCTTTTTTTTTTTACCAATAGAAGAAAATCAAATTTTCGGAAAAATTAATATAATTTTTCTTTAGCACTTTACTTAATTTTCATGATTTATTGGTTATTTATGGCCTCTTGCCACTTTTACTATATTTTGATAGAAATTAATCACATTAAGTGATAGCTAGAGAAGTCATTTAATTTAATTTATTATTCGGTATACTCGACAAGGAAACGATAGTTAATTACCCAAATAGTGAATTGGCCCAAATTTTTTTTCTCTACCTGCATACTATGGGTATATCAGAAGCTCGTAAAAGTTTGTTCTGGTGCCAAAAGTATTTTTTTTTTTTAACTAAATTGATTAAATGATGGGCTTTCTAGCTGCACAATCTAGAGATGAAAAATGTAGAAAATCAGAAAAAATAATTTTTTATGAAAAGCTTATGAGCGATTGAGTTGAAATTTGGCATAAAAGTTTGGGCTAATAAGCTCCACCTTTCTACCAAGTTTTAACTATATAACTCAAACCGTTCCCTGATAGATTATTAATTTCTCTAATTCTCAAGCAAAGATTTTTTTTTTTTTTTTTTTTTTTAATGCAATCGAATGCAAGAAGGGGTTCACCAGTAAAGATGCAGCCCCTATGGATCTCGAAAGACCCTTGCATTACCGAAGAGAAGAGAAAGTTGATTAAGTGAGAGGGTGTAGACGTAGGTGTCTATGCACTCCGGTTTTGAAGGTTTGAAGATTATAGGTGCTGGGAAAGATAGAGGCTGGAAGAGAGTTCCAGTTCCTTGAAGTCATGGGGATATATGTATTAGCGAATGAAGTGGTCCGGCACTTTTCTAGTTTGACCGCGAAAGAGTGTTGGGAGTCGGCAAAACGCGTGCTACGTGCAAAGCATGCTTTGGGGGGAATTATTGATTTTATCTCATCAGAGCACCTCCCGTGATAGTATTTATAGAAAAGGGAAAGGGCAGAGACATCTCTTCGATGAGCCAGCGAGATAGACAAGTGTACATTCTGTCTGATCAATTTTTTGTGGGTAAATGATGAAAAAATATATTTCCTATAATTCTTCAATTGCTGATGTTTTTCATTTGTTATTTTATCATGAAACAAAAAAAAAAAGGTAGAACATTTACATATACATCATACACATTTCAACTTTTCAAAACGTAAGATTTAATACAACTCATTTGAACAAGCATATTTAGAATGTGATTGAAGAATTTTATACAAATACACACTTTATTTAGAAATTATTATTTTATCTTTCGAAATTTAATACTTAAAAAATTTCATTTTTTTTTTTTTTATGAAACTTTCATTTTGTCAAGAATTTAAAAAGCTGAATGAAAACTTTCGAAAATCTTTAAAATTCTTTCCTTGTCTATTTTTTCTCTATCTTGTTTATTCGATAACATACATACATACATATTAAATTTATAATATTGTTTAAAATTACATATTAATACATTTTTTTATTACATTTCGTCACATGGGGTATTAGAAGCACCGTTGTTTGTTTCTTGTGAAGTAAGAGTGTACACAGGCCCAATACATGCCGGTGATGGTGCAACGGATGCAACAGCAGCTGCAGCCGCTGCAGTCTGAGGTCAAGAATCGGGACCACGAAGTCCTCTCAAAGAGCCCCTATGCACGCATGAGCCATTATAATGACCATGAGGACGAGCAGCAAGTAATTGACCATGAGCTATTGTACAGCAAGTTGCCGTTAAAGCCATGCCCACCACTATATACCTTTGGACAAAAACAATCATTGCATTAAAATTAAGTTAAGACATGAATATTTTTTTTAATCGAGTTTGATAAAGTAAAAAAAAATTACAAATAAAAAAGCCTGGGTAGAACTCGCTACTTATAGCGCGAATACAGGAATAATACTCTCAATAATAATTGGCAACACTCGGAAAGAGAAGCTAAAAGAACTATTTATTCATTTCTTAACTTAAAAAAAATTAACTCTAAACAAAAATGATTAATAAATAAACAATTAAAGTAGTTGTTTCACCATATGGGGTTTCTTAGGATTTTTTTTTGAAATTTAGACAGATTATTATTTAAATACTTCTGCATTGATTGGTTGGAAAACGAAATTGATGAACAATTTAGTTTCGGAAATATTAAATTCCAAAGATAGAGTTTTTCAGTCTCTTAATACATTGCACTATACGGGATATCGGAAAGTTTACATACATATTTAATTATAATTAAGAAACTCTTCTTACCATTGTTATAAAAAACTAAACCAACATTTAACAATAACTAATACATTTTTAGGAAAATTTCAATTCATAGTTACAACACAGTTTCTGAGATAATAATGAATGAATGAATAATGAAAAATTTACACTAAAAACAAACTGGCAACAACGCATTTATTTAACCTAAAAAGTGGGTTAACTTTAATAATTTTTTTGACGTTTTTCGCTTCAGCCATTGTCGCAACAGCTTTCATTCGCTTATTAAGAACTTTTTGTTTTATAAATCTCCCTTTATGATGTACTTTATCTGAAATTTCTATGATAAAATATATACAAGCTCGGACAGTGTTGCCAGATTTGTCAAACGAGCACTGGATTGGCTAGTAATGATACATAAACAGCAAAAAGTTTTTGGGCTTATGAATTATGAATCATTATTGTCTGTTCTATGTACTCTAGCATTAACTTTTTGCTAGTATTGTCGCGAAACAACTACCTTAAGTTGTGGTTTGTTTATTGGTAGGGGTGCAGTACTTTTAGGATTGAATCTTTCAAACTAAATAGTTTTTTTTTATTCTTTTTCATTATATAATAGATAGATCTAAGAAATTGATTAACTCTGGTTTTGATTGAAAATATAAAATAAGATTGAAGAAGAAAGGAAGGATTGAGAATTAAGTGGTCAAATTCATGAATAAGTAATTTTGTCAAATTGTCTTATTTACGATGTTTAAGCTTCTGATTCTGGAACCATTTGCATTTGATAGTAGAAATAGTTGGAGTCACTCAGTCTGGGTGATCTGTCGGCGCTTTCACTGGTTTTTGATAATATCGCAGCCTGTGTTTTTTTTTTTTATAATGATATTGATGTGAGAAGGAGATACACCAGAAGGTGGATCCCCTAAAGGCCAGTATGGGCTGGGCCCTCCATCGTGAAAAGAACAGAGCAGAAGGAAAAGAAGCCGGGATCACGAGCCAATCTCAGAAACTTAGATACAATTCAATATCCAATTTACTAAGGTTTTAGGGGCTTCGAGCAGTGGTAAATTCTCCGCGCGATAAATTCGGTTAAATTTATCTCCCACTTAATTTTTATTACCAGACCCTATACTTACAGAAAAAATGTCTAGGTATAGCCGGGAATCGAACCCGAGACCTCCGGGTTGCCAGTCAGTTACTCTGACCATTACACCACGGAGGCGGACGACGATTTAAAAATTCTTTATATTTTGGACAGTATAATCTTCTATGTCTAGAAAAGCTTCCCCCACCTATCTATAGGTTTTTGTACAAAATTCACAAGATCGCTTGGATAAAGAGAGAAATTTTCCCACCCCCAATTAAATGTAACACTTTGCCAAATCTCAAATTAATAAAACGAGATAATAAAAACTTTATTATAAAGGCAGTAACGAAAAAGAAAATTGAAATTAATATAAAAAATTACTAGATTTATACACTGAAATCCATTTTTCGTTCCGTCTAATTAAAATATAAAAAAGATTATATTGTCGCACGGTTAGTAATTTTTATGTGTTCTATTTGTAGTGAATTCTGAGTGATTGAATCAATAAATTCCACCTTAAAAGCTGTTCTAACATCGCTTTGTGATTAAATTTGAAAAGTGCCAGACCCCTTTCCTTGTCAGGTTTATGTCCATATTGATTCGAATTATTTCTATTATGACATGAAAATTAACTCACAATTAGAAGCTCAAACATCGTGAATATATATACTAGAAAGATTAGCCAATTTTCCACTTTTTCTATGCAAGGCTCAACCTGAAGATTTTTTGAATTCAGCAGAAAGAAATATTGACTGGGTATTGGGTTAATTAAAAATCAAATAAGGGACATTTTCTTCAGGCTATACAAACTTGCATTTTATAAAGAGAAACAAAGAGGTTGTCCTCTCCTTGATGCAAATAAACATATACCTACACATATTTATCAAATATACATATATATGTATATATATATTTGTGTATGTTTACTTTTCATCAAGCGAGGACAATCTCTTTGTTTCTAATGATTCAACAACTCTGCTACTCTCGGAAAAATAAAAGCTTTTCAACTGATTGCATTTTATATTAAAACTTACCCAGAACAAAACCAGAGGGTGGCAGGTCGAGCAGCGCCTCCAGTTCCCAGTGGGAGACCAATTGTGGTTACACAAAGGAAACAAATATATGCCGAATCCAAGAATGAGCGACTGTAATTATAACATTAAATAACAGATTATAACTAATGAATTTATTAAATATTTCATTTGTTTGTTTGAAGTCAATCATATCATGGGGAATATTATCTTCGCCCCCCACCCCCCCCCCAACCAAATAATTATCTTAGGTGGCCATTAATAAAAAAATTTAAATATCAAGGATATCTGACAAATCTTACTTAAAAAATATAGCTTATTATTTGCTCTCTCGAATCGTTCTTTCTTAACTGATATTACAAAAATATAATG
>JALMQS010000025.1:1715084-1733460 GCA_024734495.1 Forficula auricularia | reverse complement strand
TTTTGCAAAATAAATAAATAAATAAGGTGAATTTTTGCTATATATTTCTTTTAGTAAGTCACTAGGTCTATTCTATATTTTTTTAACGATTGAGTTAGATATGTTTGGATTTAAACAAGTCCCTCAAGGCTGCCAAGGAAATAAATATTACTTAAGATTACCAGAGGAATGTGGCTAAATGGGCATCTAGTTTCTGAAACCAATTAAATAAATCAGAAAAAACAAGAAGAATATTATCTAGATTTTTTTAAGATTTAGAAAAAAAACTAATATAAATCAATTAAAATCTTTCAAATTAATTTTATTTTATATGAAAAAATGTAAAGTGAAGGATGTTCTTGAGTGTAAAACATTCTGCTAATAGACATAGATAATGTCATATAACGTTTTTGTTGTTGTTGTTTTTTTTGTTGTTGTTGTTGTTTTTTTTTTGTTGTTTGATTTTTTTTTATAAATAAAATTAAAATTAGATAAATGTATAGCTAATAAATTATAGAATAACCTTTATACATTCAAATCACTCTACTAACCAAAAATAAGTGAATTCTTTTAAGTAAAGTATACTTTGCGTGTAACACGCGATTTGCAGATTCCCAACACCCTTTCGCGATTAAATTGGAAAAGTGCGGTATCACTTCATTCGCCAATACGTTTGTCCCCATGACTTCAAGGAACTACAACTCTCACCCGGTCTCCGTCTTTCCCGAGGATTTTCCAGATTGAGATGACAATAGGGAAAACCTTTTTAATATTCACTTTGCAATTTTGCAGTACTTTTTTTGTAAAAGAAATGAAATAGTGTTTGTCAGTGTAACGTTACCACAATATGGTAAAAAATTGTCTATAATCCCATTCGGAGAACATGTATCTTTTTCAGTAGGCCTCTGGCCCTACATACTTTCGGGCTCGAGAAACAATCACGTTATTTGATACCTGAACATTTAATATCTTGAAATAGTTACATTAAAAAGATCTTGCGATCTTATGCCTCTTTTGTTCTTTAGAACTTGTTAAAGACAGTGTGTAAGTGTGCGAACCATCCTCAATCTATCGAGAAGATTAAGAAAAGTTTTCATCTCATAGTGTCGAGCTGAAGATGTGCAAATTTGGGTTGCAAAACTTCATCCAGGAGTTTCCGTCTCGCATAAGAATCCGAGAGAAGATATTTTGCAGATATTCTATTTAGAATATAATATTATTGTTTTTAGTTTAGGTATTATACGTTAAAATAAAATTACTGATTTTAATGAATAAAATGAAGTCCGAATTCAAATTAGGAGACTAAAAAAGCTATTTTACAAATCTTGATTTAAAATTTTCGAATTTATTTTTGAGAGAACTAAAAATGACACTAATAAAGTAGGTGGGTGCTCTTAAAAACGTGTTTAAGGGTAAAAATTAAAACAAAACAAACAAGGAAAAAACTTGATACGCAGTCCGGTGTGATTCGATAATTTTTGACAGTGAACGATTTGAGCTAGAAGATTAAAACATAGTTTCGAAACGCAGTTTATTTAACACATAATTTGTCTGTCAAATTTTATTCTACTATTACCAACAAAACCAATAATTAATAATTCACTAGAAAATAAGATATATCATCTAAATCCGATGGAATGAAATATTTTTAATTATAGTGTCAGAGGGGTTGTTTTTCACCTCCTCGGGAATCGAACCTGAAGTGCCAGTAACAGCAATCCGGGCCATCTGACTAAAAATATTCCATTCCATCGGATTTAATAGATGACACCATCTTATGATTTTCTAGAAAATTTGAATCTAGTACCATCTGCAAATTAATCTTTCATATTAAATTAGGAAAAGTCATTCCATTGCCATTCTAATTTTGAATTTCTTCAAAATTCGAAACACTCAACGACCTTTATTTAAATTATATGGCATGGCTGTATGTTTAAATTTAGAATCACTATATCGCGAAATTTTACAAATTAAGAAAACAATCTTTGAGTAAAATATTTTACGCGTGTACATATGTCAGAGAGGTTCGCATCCTGCAGGTGAGCCAGATGGCCCGGATCGCTGTTACTGGCACTCGGGTTCGATTCCCGAGGGGGTGAAAAACAACCCCTCTTAAAAATATTCCATTCCATCGGATTTAATAGATGACACCATCTTATGATTTTCTAGTAAATTTGAATCTATTACCATCGGCAAATTAATCTTTCATTTAATAATTCGTCTCACAAAGAGAAACAAAGAGGTTGTCCTCTGCTTGATGCAAATAAACATACACACATATATATCGAGATGATATATATGTGTGTATGTTTATTTGCATCAAGCAGAGGACAACCTCTTTGTTTCTCTTTGTGAATCAACAACTCTGCTTCTCTCGGGAAAACAAAAACTTTTCAATTAATAATTCGTTGTTGTTTTTCCTAAAAAGTCCTTTATTTTGAAAATACAAAATTTTGTCATTAGAACGAATATTCTAGGACCTTCGGTTATAGCGTTATTGTTGATACCTTAATATATATAAATAGACAAGAAAATTGCCAGTCAACCAAACAGTAAAAAATCCGACACCTATGGTAAAGCCATCTAGATAACCGCATCACCTTTCTAAATTAGTGAGTCTTAATTAATAGTAAAAAGGTAAACGGCTCTTTTTGATGTTTGTGGATGTTTTCATGTCTGACATTCGTGTTCTTCTACCCATAAAGTCACTGACCATTTACCTCCGCGGGCCCCGTGTTCTTTATTTCACTGTCACTTTGGAAAGCGAAAGTAACGAGTTTCATTCAAGCGGAAACATTAATCAAGCATTCAAAATGGGAATATAAATAGTGATATGTAATTTCCAGAATAATTTTTAGGTCAAGTTCATATGAAGGTTAAAATCATTAAGAAATTTCGGATTCTTTCGAAAAACTAATATCTCTCTGCCACAAAAGTTCAAAATTTGGAAATAAAACTATTTTATGGAATCAGAATGAAATTGAGGACAACCATCACTGTGTTATATAACAAGAGCAGTGGAGGCTCGTCAGATGAAGCAATCGAATCTGAGCTTCAACAACATCAAATCGGAAATGAATAAAAAAAAATTTCAAATAAATCAATTAATATTAAAATAAGACTCTGATATTGCTTCTAAATAAAATTTAATGTTGGTAACCTGGTCGTTTGGATATTTATCTTGAAAGCTTTATTTCATTGATCAAAACACCAAAATGCATTTTTTCAATGAAATCGGATTAAAGGCACACCAAGAAAAGATGGAACATACCTTTAGGTTTTGCCACATAGGGGAGAGGTGGCATGAAAGGGATTTTTTTGCTGTAGAGCAAATAAATAATATAACATTTTAAAGAGGTAAAAATAGAAATAAAAACTTCAATTTATTGGCTATCGAAATAAAATACAATAAAACACATTATATTGTTCTTGGTACTATATTTTTGCATTAAAAAAAAAGTGTATTTTGTCCCTTTCAATAATGGGTTCTATTGAAAGGGATACGATCATTTATGAAAGGGACAGCGCGTTAATATAAGGAAATCATCGTAATTTATTGGCTATCGAAATAAAATACAATAAAACACATTCAATTGTTACACTATGCTACACACTTACTAAATATTAGGAAGCACATATATAAATAACTATCTTTAGTTTAAAATCACATCTTTGAAAGTAATTAATAGCATATTGGTCTTAAATTTCTCATCTTAAAAGATAATAATTAACATGGAAATAAACATTTACCTTCATATAATTAAAAAAACCAAACAATCATAGTTATTTTAATAGTAATAATTCTGTTTTAAAATAATTGTTTTTTCTATATGGTAAAAAGTAACAACAACACTTTTTTATGAAATACTAGTCATGAAATGGACGTCCCTTTCATAACCGTTTGTTGTGTCCCTTTCATAACTACCAAACATAAATTAAAAACATGATCACAAAATCTACAATTTTAAGTAAAAGTTTACTGATCTTTTTTTTCTCGTATCCGGATGTATATCACCAATTATAAACAACGCTAAGTTGTTTAATTAACAGTTTACACTACTGGAAAAAAAAGCTTCTAAAGAAGAGCCAAAAAATAATTTGGTACACGATTACAAACACATGCACTTCACCGGCATCCTTGAAATGATAGGAGTGTGAAGTAAGATGTCAATGTGTGTACTTTGGGATCGTCACAGAATATAAATTATATTGTTTAGAGACGACCTTTATTTAATTGAATTGTCCCTTTTAATACGTGTCCCTTTCATGACACCTTCCCCTACTTGAATTACCGAAAAGAATAGAGTCATCAAGACGCAAAGGGTGGAGATGAAGGTAATTGTGTACCTGAGTCTTGAAGGATTCAAGATTGTTAGACTCGAGAAAAAGGAAGACAGGGATAGAGTTCCAGTCATGAGAATTAATTGGAAAACATACCGTGATGATACTAATAAAATAGGGAATCCTCGGAAACGTGTCTTCGTTGGGTCACTGTGAGTCGAGTGAGTCAGTAAAGTTGAGGAGATAATTATGTGCTTGAGTTATTGGAAATTCCTATCTGACCGCATTTTGTTTCATTCTACAAACCTATGTATCACGTTGAAAATTACAAACATACATTCGGGAAAATTTTGCAAATTTATCTTCATTTGTTTATTACATTATATGTTTGAAATTCTTTATTCTATACTTTATCTATTTGCAATATTTATTATTATTTAGGGATACAATTTCTATCAATTAATCCGTAGGGCAGCTGGGTAGCACGTACGGAGAGAGGCTTTAAAAAAACCTGTAACAGTAGGTTCACGTGAATGCAGTTGCAGCTAATTAATATTAATTAAAAATTAATAGAGGTCGTTCATGGATCAAGAAAGATTAACATATTTGATTATTAAATCAAATGAAAATGAAATAGTGTGTCTTAGGGATTACGATTATGACATACGAGTATTCACAGTAATAAATAAAACTTTTAATAAATATTTAATTTTCAAATATACATAATATTAGCAATCTACATGCTTTTTAAAATGTTTTTATATTAATGAATTTTTTGATAAATTCATGCTCAATCATAAATTTTTTAAAAATACATCGATTTGTTTGCATTGTGTCAAAAATTGCCCCTGTCCGCCCAAGATCCGATAAGTGGAGTCAAAAAAAAAATCAGTTGAATAGAAACCCTCCTCCTTTTTTGAAGTCGGTTAAAAATTACTTAACCCCAGGACCGGATCTAGAGGGTGGAGGGGATGGCACGCGGCCCCGTAGGCAAATTTTAAGAAGCGGCACATTTTGGAAAGCTGGAAATTTAAAAAAAATAATAAAAAAATAATTTTAAAATACTAATGGTGTTAAAATTTAAATTATTTATTCTTGACACTATAAAATCATATTGTTGTTTATTATAACCTGGGTTCCCTAGCTTCATGACCCTCCAGCCATTTTCATGAAAAGTACCTCCCCCCCTTGTACATTATATTTTATTCACTTCTAAAATATTAGAAGAGGTTTTTATTACTTTTTATTGAAGTTATCAACTTGACTGTTTTTATTTTTAGCATATAATGTTAATGTTTGGTCACGCCTGATCGCCGGTTACCTGCAATAATTTTCATCCCCCCCCCCCCCCCCATCAGAAATTTCGCGTCTTAACCCCTCCCCCCTGTGGGCACCTGTCTTATAACCCATTTACTATTTTTTATTACACTTTACTTGTTTTATATAGCATTCGGAGGGAGAGGGGAGCAGCGGCAAATTCAAGCTTGCCCCCATGATAAAAGACCGGCTCTGCTTAACCCCAAACGTCGATATAGTTACTATGGTATTGCGATTGGTTTAAAATTCTCATACACACACTCTAATGCCAAGTGATTCTAGGAAGGGAAAAAAACTATCTCGCTTAAACGAAAAAGAAAGCCAATATTACCGTCCCAATTGGGAAGATGGGGTTGCATCCAGAGCCATTCTTTGATGGTTTGAAGATCCCTCTCGCAGGAGGACAGCTGCTCATTCAATTCCTTCCGGATCATCACTTGCATCTCAGGATTTGGCTGAATTAGCATGGCCATTTTCTGAAAAAACAAAATCAACAATATTAAAATCAGCATAGAAACATTTAATTACAACATAACAAGAAATGACAATGATGTTCATATCATTTGGCTTTCCCTTGTAGAACTTCTAAATAAAGCGGCAAAGACCGGTTTCTACTCGAATACCGAGGGTTCCGTATCTAATACATATTTAGATGAAAATTAACAAATTCTTATTTAAGCCTAATTTTGGATTTTCTAGCTGTTTAAAAATGAATTTATACATACCTAGTAATATTTTTCAAAAACTTTTGTTCTCATTTATTTAATTAATAGAAAATATTACTTTTATTTTTTTTTCTAAATATCTAACATATTCTGAAAAAATTTGTTTTTCCCCAGATTGGGGCTTACGCGCCCGAACCCCCAAACTTACCTAAATACTACACCAAAAGAAATTTTATTAGAATGTTTTTCATATAAACATCATATCATATTTTTCGTATAGATATGAAAAAAATTAAATCTTGAAAATACTTAAAATCTATATATACTTAATATCTTGATCAACGTACCTATTTCTAGATTTTTTCATAATTTCAAGTAAAGTTGTTAAGAAATTCTGTTAGGTACAAAAATCATGGTAAAATGAGTATCTGATATCTTCTACAACGGCATTTTAAAGTAAATTAAATTAAAAAAATTCAGCCTAATTCTACTTAAAAAGATTTAATTCTCTGATAAGATAAAAAATTCTTAATATTTTTGACCCCGCAAAAAATGTGATCCTCTAATCATCTGATTAAAATTTTAATACATTTTTATTAGGGCGAAAACGCTCTGACAATCCGACAGACAGAGAGACATTGTAGCGACACTAATAGGGTCCCGTTTTATTTTTGAGCAGTACCCTGAAAGAAAGAAATATATCATAGGATAAGTGAATATGCATCAAGGTGTTACCATTTCCTACAGGGTAAATTAAAAAGTATTACTTTATTACTATAATAAAAATATGATTTTCTCAAGTGCACTTGGAGTTGGAATTATTATCAATACCAGACCGACAACAATTGGAGGAATCCATAATGATTAATGAGTGTTCGAAGTGATAAAATTTTCTCGAAATATTTGTCAGTCGAGTGTGATTCTATTCAAGTATAAATTTTTTCTTGTATGAAATTTCAATAAATGCAATTCAATCTAGTGGAAACGACTAATAAATAATATTAATAAATTGAACAGGATGTTTCATAATGAAATTTTATGTCAATTTTATTATTTCGTCGTAGAATCATATTTATATTGGTAAGGAAATTAAGAAATAAAGGAAATCTATAAAACTGCAGATGGAGTATTAAAAAAAGTAGAACAAAAAGTTAAAAATTGATTCAGTGTGTGTGTGTGTGTGTGTTGGCACATATTTATCCATGACCATAGTGTACTTTACTTGTCGGAGTGAATTTTGACGTAATAGTTTCAAAACAAGTGAAAGTCCACCTGAGATGTAATCGGCCCCGTTTGAAGAGGGCAACCAAGGAGCAGGCCAATTGGAAGGGATAGATTTAGAATAGGTACAGGACACCACACACATACATACAAGCAATTAGAGTGACTGATCCTAATCAAGATTAACCAAGATTTATTTCCAAATTCATCATTATTTATTATTATATATTATGTATATATCAAAAAAAAAATATTGATTTGTTTTTTGTGTATTGCATCCTTAATATTGTTTATTTGATCCTGGACCAAATGTAATAAAAAAACTGAAGTTTTGAATAAGTACTTCACATTTTAACGTCTTAGGAGTATATATTAATACGGGAGGGACACAGGGTTTTAATCAGGGACTGTCCCGAAAAATCCGGGACGAATGGTCACCCTAATGTAGATGCTTATAGTATGTGTATAACGCATATAAATATGTAAGATTTCAATTTGCCGATGGTAATAGATTCAAATTTTCTTAGAAAATCATAAAATGGTGTTATCTATTAAATCCGATGGAATGGACTATTTTTAATTATATTACCAATATCGTCAAATTGAAATCATTCATATTCATTTAGAAAAAGTCATTCCACTGCCCTTCGAATTTTGAATCTCTTCAAAATTCGAAACACTCAACGACCTTTATTTGAATTATATGGCATGGCTATATGTTTAAATTTAGAATCACTAGATCGCGAAATTTTAAAAACTAAGAAAACAATCTTTGAGTAAAATATTTTACGCGTTTACATATGTCAGAAAGGTTCGCATCTCACAGATGAGCCAGATGACCTGGATTGCTGCTACTGGCACTCGGGTTTGATTCCCGAGGTGGTGAAAAACAACCAGACATATAACTAAAAATAATACATTCCATCGGATTTAATAGATCACACCACCTTATGATTTTCTAATAAACATATAAATATGTGTAATAATCAATTGATTTTTTTGTAAATATGTAATATGAGCCATAAAAAGCCAAATAAATCAATATTATATGTCAGAGGGGTTCGCCCCCTCAAGAGTTAAACCCAACCTGCTATCCGGGCAGTTATCATAATCCTAGAGACGAATTTCCCTTTGACATACATATATAAGCAAAGCAAAAAATTTTCAGTCCATTCATAGAAGTATGATAAGTAAAATTTAGCTTAAACTGAAAATAAGTATAGGAACGTTTAATTTTATAATTAATTCAAACATTTGAGTGTTTTATATTTTTGTTTTGGCTTCGCATGAATAAAGTAAAAATTTTATAAAAAATTGACATATGTGTTTTCAACAGTAAACGATTAATTTATATTGATGGATTTCAGAAAAATAAAAATAAATGGTAAATCACTCGTATCCATAATAAGCATTAATTAACAGGAATAGCAGGGAATTGGACAAAAATTAAAGAGTTTTTATTGAATGGGCAAGACGTTTCGTCGATTAATTTCGACTTCCTCAGTGGCTCATTCTATCACTCTTTGTCAAAAGACAATTCCACTACGCGAGGAAGTCGAAATTAATCGACGAAACGTCTGGCCCATTCAATAAAAACTCTGTTTTTAATTTTTGTCCAATTCTCTGCTATTCCTGTTAATTAATAAAAATAAATATTTATAATAATAAACAGACAGAGGGAAATGAAAATTGACCAATAATATTCATCTTGACTTGTTTCTTCCAAGGACAGACGGAAGGAAAATAAACACTAGACCCAATCAATTTTGCGTCATTTTGACAAATATTAAATGACATTGATAAAAAACAGTATCTTTGTATATGTAAAGATAATAAGCAAATAATATAAAAATCAATTATTGGTGTGTAATATATATGGTACTTAAAAAAATAATTTAACTTCATTAATTAAAAATGAATTATGGTAGTATTTCATTTTCTTTGAATCTTTTTCCTTGATTAACTTAATTTTTTTGCCACTGAATAAGCTTTTCTTTGGTACCAAAAGTTTTAAACTTCTTTACATTTCGAGGAAAATATGTATTGTCTTTCAATGTGAATGTTACAAAACTCGTATGTGATCTGAAAATCGAAATGTAATGAAATTTAAAACGAAAAGTTCTAAAGCCAAGAAGGACGAAATGATTGATCATCATGGGCGTAGTTAGGGGGGGGGGGGCAAGGGGGGTAGTGCCCTCTACAAAACTCATTGCCCCCACCACCTCACTAGAAAAAAACAAATTTCATTATTACGATGCATCATTGATGTATTCCTCATTAAATTATTTCGTTACTTCCAAAATTACTAAATAGTTAGTTGATCTCTAATCGGATTACCGAAATTGAAACCTTGTGGTGTCTCTAATCCACTGGCCGGCTGCCCCTCCTAGGAAAACTCCCTAACTACGCCAATGTTGATCATCCTTTTCTCATCTTAAAAGAAATTTCGCTTAACATCTAATTGCTCGTCTCTCACATCTAAGAGGATGGTTTCGAGGTGGGACAGAATTCAAGGGATTTCTTGTTCCAGTTCAAATGAGGACATTTACTTTCAAACATGACTCATTTTGCACATAAATCTTAGTTAGAATATTAATTGTTTTAATTATTCACTTAAGACTTGAGTAAAAGGATTAACCAAAAACAATTATATTATTCAAGTCCTGCCGGGTGTTCAATTCATTTTTCCTTTTCAAAAAATAATAAAATAATCTTCTTAATATGTATAATAGAACATGGTATAAATTTTAGTATTTTTGAATTCTACATAAAAATCCAATAGAAGTTTATTAAACATTCCCAATACCTAAAATGAATAGTTTTTTAAATAAAAAATATTTTTAAAATTCACTCGTCTAGATCTTAATGATTTATTATGTACTTATGTATAATTTTAGTATTTTTGAATTCTACATAAAAATCCAATAGAAGTATTAAAAATTCCCAATACCTAAAATGAATTGTTTTTTAAATAAAAAATATTTTACATTTCACTAGTCCATTATACATAATAAATAATTAAAATGAAATTTAAAATATTTTTTATTGAAAAAACTATTAATTTTAGGTATAGGGAATATTTAATAAACTACTATTGAATTTTTATTAGAATTCAAAAATACATGCCATGTTCTATTTGAAAACATTGAGTATTAACAACTTTTTGATTTTCAGAAATAAACAATTATTATGGTCATCCTGGATATAAAATTTAAATTTTTATGATTAAGTAAGATTCTTGAATGTCTAATTAGGAGTTCTGATTGATCAAATTAATTCTATAAACAATAGTTTATTTAATATTAATTTTTAAAAATGAACGCTAAATTGGTACATTTTACAAACTATCTAAAATAACTCAGAAATGATAAATTTTAGACATCAAGTGCATTATACGAAATCAACTTAGTTTTTAACACTTAATCTAATGATGCAAAAATATTTGGGGGTTCCATTGAAAATAAGAAAGTTAATAGCGATTGCGGCAAAGCAGAAAGTGTCCAAAAGTTGTTAATAATTTATTTAAAAAGATAAATTTTATTTCAAAACATAAATATGTCAAAGTTCAAAATTTTATCTCAACTCCTTCAATGAAAACTTTTAATTAACGAGTTCTGTGGAACACCCTCTATAAGTTTTAATTGAAAAGTTTTTGTTTTGCCGAGAGTAGCAGAGTTGTTGATTTACAAAGAGAAACAAAGAGGTTGTCCTCTGCTTGATGCAAATAAACATACACACATATATATATCGAGATGATATATCTGTATATATATTATTATTTGTTTGAGACTATAGTTTCGAAGACTTGGTCTTCATCATCAGTCTTTCTTCAATTATAAATGTTTTTTGTGACCCTCTATAAGGTAAGGAACCCTAGGTTTGTAAATCCGATTCGCACTTGATGGCCTTTATTTTCTCTTTCTTGACAAAAAAGATGCGAAATTATTCATTCTTGGTAGAGTTAAAATATACATCGAAGGTTGTAGAATACATTAATTTTTTTATTATTTTGTTAGAAAAACACAATAAATTTAGAATATATAATTACAATCTATGAGATTATTGCTTGGAATAATGTCTTGAAAGGATGGATTAACAAAAAGATTAGTAATAGTTTTTTCTCATAAAATGATTTAATTTGATGTTTCTAATTAAATATCTTATGAGTGAAGAATTTTTTTCTCTACCTTAGTTGACGACAAAGAAAAAAACAATCATTTTTTCGTTAAACGAGCTTCATAGTAATTAAAAAAAAATGTATTTGGAATTGAATCAAATCAGAGCATTAGCATAATTTATGTGTATAATTAATAAATAGTAATTATTTTTTTATTGATTTAAATAAATGATAAGGAACGCTTATAATGACATAATAATTTAATCACTTAATTACAAAAAAATGTTTTTAATACATTACTATTTTTTGATTCCGTATTTTTTACTCATTCAAAGGTAAGACGTTTTTTTATATTTTATTTTATTAAAAGTAAAATAAAATAAATAAGCTGGTGTCGGAATTGCATACTGAGAGTTCCGTGTTAGGCTCAAAGAACGAAAACATTCAATGAAGGAATGAACGTCCACATCGAGTTGTGGCTAACTCAAAAATACCATAATACGAAATTCACGTCGTGGCTCTCATGATATTTGACCATACGTTCTGAGCGTTAGATGATTCAACCACGATACGATGGATAGGTTGTAACTTGTCAACGGGAGCATTGCAAACAACCGTCGAGTTTGTGTTCCTTCTTGAATTTAGAGATACTAGAATTTTTGTATTCCTTTTATAAAAAAAATACTATATTATCGTTTGATTATATAAAATATTAACAAAATTAACCCTCCCTTGAGCGCAATCGAAAAGTCACGCGTTCTGGCGCAATGTATCTATATTAGATTACTAAAAGAAAACAACAGTTTTTCTTTTCTTTTTTAAGGGAAGGGCAAAATACAATTATTAATAAATCCTAAACAGGTATTTTTAAATAACAATAAATAAATTGGATGATTATTTACTCTAGAGCGGTGGTTCTTAACCTTTTATTAGTCGCGGCTCCCTTAATGGGGTTCGGGACTGTTTTTAATTTTTATAAGAAAATTCTCAAATTTTTACCATCGAATCATTGATGTATTAAATATTTTTCCCGAAATTTGAAGATGATCGTCTGACCCATTACCGAGAAATAATTTATTGAAAATTGTCCTTTTAACATGGAAGTAAATGGACCGAGCTTTTAAAAGGGCTATAACTTCTATACAAATTATACCATTTTCAACAAATTTATACAGATCAATAGTTCAACATTTATGAATCGAATGATACATTTTTAAATAGATTTGATAGTCTAGTTAATTAGTTATTCATAAATGTAAAAAAAAAAAAAAAAAGTTATTTGCAGCCAACAGAATATAACAAAAGCACTAGTGTGGAATTTCAACTCTATTTCTTGAAATCGTTTTTGTGTTAAATAAATATTTTTATGGAGTCGGGTTGGCTCAGTCGGCTAACGCACTGGCATCGCTTCGGCATCGATCGATTATGACGATGTTTGAGTGGGAGGCCGGGGTTCGATCCTGGCTGGCAAATAAAATTTTTTCTACCGGCTAAAAACTCGGCTCCCTCACTAACCCTACTAACACTTTACTTATGTGCTGTCTAAATGGGCTTTGTTCCTGGTGACATTAATTATAATAAGAAAAAATTTATACCAATAATCTTTCTATTAATATTATCAAAACAAAGATTTTTATTCGAAATTAACCTCATTATTAACAATTTTTTTATTAAACAATTTAATAGGCAGACGTTGGCACTCTGAAGAAATTCAAAACATTTTTTCGAAGATCAAACAGATAGATATGCTGTCCCGAACCTCCTTAAAATCCGAAAGTATATTCGCGGCCCCCTTAAAATTCTAAAATATTTTCGCGGTCAGTACCCCCCTACCCCCTCCACCATTAGGTAACATAACTCATAATTACTCGTACAAAAAATTCATAAAATGTTGTTGAATACACTCCACTAATTTGTCTATTCTATTCGCACTTCAATTGCGTTACTTTTAAAGCTATTTGCATGCTAGAGTCTTACGTTGCTTCGTTTTAATATTGACCATTGTGGAAAATTCTTTTTCGCAGAGATATATGGAAGCAAAAGGCAATAAATGTTGAATGGCGATGGTGGACAGATGTGGATATTCTTTCCGAATGTGTATCCAGAATTGTACCAAACTTGTTTTCTTAAAAAGTGAATTCAAACTTAAATCCTTTATCAATTCAAACAGAATGTCATCGTGGGTTGGTGATAAATTGGTATTATCTCAGTTATTATAAGGGATCTCGAATTCACAATTTTCTGCTATCAATTTTATTATTTGGAAAATATTTGTCAAATTTTTCAATTAATTTTTGAAGATGACATTGAATTAAATAATTTGAATTTGTATTTATCAAATTCACAATTATCTATAATCATTTGAGAATAATTTGGAAACATTTCGAAAACATTCGATTCTATTTGAATCCATGTACGAAGTTTCATTTTCATCGCCTCTATTTTTTTTTTTTTTTTTTTTTTTTTTTTTATTTATTTATTGACATCGGGTAAAAACCCATTTTATCTCGCATGGAAAAAAATGTGGGTTGATTTCCTTGAATATATAAATTTAGTTGCTTTATCAGATTGTCAGTAATAACTTATTTCTTGAAAAATAGGTATATTTGCATATGAAAGTATATTTGCTATAATATAAAAATTGTATACCTAGGCTTCTAAAAAATATTTACACGGTTTTATCGAGCTTGTGGTTTTGTCTGTCTGTTTGGGTCAAATTTACCTGTGCGCTCAACGTTTTCATTTATTTCAACCGTTTTTGTGATATTGTTTAAAAGCCCCACCTCGCATAATGGGAGCCCCTGCTATTTAGACAACTGAATTGACAGATCAGTTAAGGGTATATCTAACCTTCAAAAACAAGGCGGAAGCCATTTTCCCATTTTTACGAAGCAGATAAAGATTGAATAGGTTTCGCGCCAAGTGCGACCTTAAAGGATCCACAGGTAAAGTCTACGGAACGCATGTTCTCAATCAAAGTTACAAATTGTAGTATTCATTTAGGTTGAATTTTAGCACGTAATAGTTTAACCATGTTTAAGAATATTGAAATATCATTAAATTGATCTGTCAATTACATACTTCTCATTACATATGTTTCACTTTTAAAAACTTTTAAAAACAAGTAACATATTTTTTTTTTATTTGAAAAGATATAAAAACTTAAAAATTCTAATATTTTTGCGGCACCACTACATAGTTTCCGCGGCCCCCCTGTTAAGAATTGCTGCTCTAGAGTACATAACAAAACCTATTCATACTCATCTGATTCATATCCATTTACACTCTGTTAAAACAGGTTTTACAAATAATGTTCTAAATATGTATATAAATTTGTTACAGTGTTTACAATTTATTATATTTTGTATATCTTTGTTTCTTTTCTTATTGACAAGGAAAACATTTTTTTCTTTTATTGGTTGTACTGATTAAAGGTTCTTCTTTCTGGACTTAATCAACTGGTTTCAACTTTGCTCATTTTTCTTCTAAATATATAGGAATTCCTCTAGTTTGTTTTTCCCTCATATATATATTATAGTCAGCAACTAATTCTGTAGACAGATCTTTCAAAAATTGACCTCTATTTTTATTTTAGTAGCGTTTTCTGGTGTACAATAACTTGAGCATTGAGCAATGATGCCACTTATGTTTAGGATTGTAAAAAATATAACTAACGACAAAAACTACCAATGTTTCTTTGTAAGGTATAACTTTGTACGTTATTTTATCAACTCCAGATTTTGTATTATTAAAAAATTAAAATCCTATTTATTAAAAATCACAAAAAAATTCATGAACAGGCACAATGAATCTGTGAGATTAAAACATCTCCTGCGAGCACACGTGCACATCAACACTAACCATAAACACAACTGCTATTGCCTGCCTTTGGTGAAGGAAGATCTCAATGAGCTAGATAAAATACTGCTATATCTTAATTTTAGTAAGTTATAGTCTCCAAAATTATAATAGCTAAAAATCTGTAAAAAATCTGAGGGATAGCTACTATTTTAAGGATAAAGTCTAGAGAGTTTCAAATTTTTTGAAGCAGTACTTTGGCTCGAATAAAAAATTGATCATTCAATGAAAAAAACCCCATGATATTTAGTTGGGAAACTTGCTTGGCACAGATTAAAATTGAGATAGAGACTTGAAACTTGGGGGATATTTTTTTTATTTATTTCGAGCCATATGAGCCTTTGTCAGCTTAAAAATTCGACAATACCCAAAATAAGGACCACCCTAGAGCTCATACGTCTCATTGTAGGCTAAGGAGAAGTAGCTTGAGAATTAAACAACAATAATCTGTGAGATTAATTGCTCCCATTGGAGTGTTGAATTCTTGTTTTTTTTCACTTTAAAACCGGTTCTGATAATTTCAAAATCAATGCGAATAACATTTTCGTCATTTATTTATTTCGTTCGTGATGAATAAAAATAATGAATTTACAATTTGTAGAAGTCAAATGAGTACATTTTGAGCAGTTTTTGTGTACGTAAATTTTTTATCTAAAATTACTATTTGAGTGTTTTATTCATTATTAAATAAATATACGTATTTCTAAATAAAATTTATTTCTGTAAAGAGATATAAATAGGATCTATGTTCATAAAATATTTTTTGCTCAAAATAACAACCCTAATAATTTCTCAAAGTATTTTACACTTGTGAATGACTAAAATATGACGTGAATTTGATATACGAAATATTAAAATCAGCAAGTATTAATTATCCATACAAAAACGAAATAGATCTAAACGCTAATTAAAAGAAAGTTTGGTTCCAATCTAATTTTAATAAATTATTGATATTGCGAAAATATTTGCTTTAGTAAAATCCGAAGGGTGAACCGCGATTAGAATTAGGTGTACACCGTCTTTGGAATTATTTGGAATTACTTTAGAATTCATTAGATAATCTATTGTCTTCTACTTGGAAATGAAAGTGGAAGTGGAAGTAGGTGTACACGATTTTAGGTCGCAGTTCACCCCTCGGTAAAATCTAATAATTATTTGAAAAAAATAAAACTTGAAAAATCACTAAATCGTTAAAACGTTCAGGAAAATTCTTTGCTTTCAAATAAAATCAATTCTCATCTAATATAATTTTAAGTCAATGACCGTTAAATATATATCGTCACTTCTATTGACTCCAATATGTACTTACATTATTTTAATTAGAAATTAAATAAATTGGATTATAATTCTTTGTAGTATTCTTATAACAAATTAAAATAATAACTCTTAAATATTTAATATTGGACTAAAACTATAATTCACCATAGAAATAATTTGGCCATAGGCCTTCTTATATATCTGTTAAATTTTACTGGTATAGAGCAACCTTTATTAACGATTTTGACATAAGTTTCTTCAAATCTAAGAAAGAGATAGGAATTGAATTTTTTTGACCAGGTGGTAGAGGTCACTTGAAAGTAAATTCATTTAATTTTAAAAATTTTCTTCGTTTATTTTAATCCCTTCATTTTTCGTATATGCGCGATTGTCTGTGCATTTGTGCTCTCAGGGAGTTAATTTGGTGGCCAAAAATTACTAATTTAAATTGAAAGAAATTATTAGCTTTCCCTCTCCTTTTATTTTTTTTCGTCAATTGGGTTTTATTATCATTATATTTAATCTTAAATAAAGTTAGGTATATTTCAGTACTTTTGTAAAATTTAATAAATTTAAAACATAATGTATTCAACTATTATTTATTGAAATATATATTATATATATTTAGCTACAAGAATACACTAAACCGATTTAAATGAAATTTCGAAAATTGCTTAGTTAAAAGAACAAAGAAAAAATCGTTAAATTAAGGAAACGCGTTATTGATTTAGCACATTTTTAGATTTTCTAAGTAAAGAGTGATCGAGTTTAAAATAAAAATTAAGAATCAAGAATAAAATGAACTCAGGACCGGCGTCAAAATGTCAAAAATAGTTTATTACAAATAATTCTATATTAAAATTAATAAATTAATTAAATCAAAAATTTTTGACTAGTTTATTACATATAAATTTATTACTAGGCTGATAGCTGCGATAGGAAATTTTAGCCATTTATGTAAAATTTTTTTTAAAATAATCAATGTATCTAATATTAAAACTTGTGAATGAATAGAAAGAGAAAACTTACTTGTTTGTCTTGGATGCGTCTACCGTTCGCGACTGAAGGAAGGAGAGTTGAATGCCTGGCTTGCTCCTCGAGACTAGGTAAAGGACAGGATCCCCGGCTGTCTTTTGATGCATTCACTCCATTGCCGGGTCACTTTCCCCCACTCACTGCTAATATTTTTTAAGCCAAAATTCACGCAACAAACATACAGTCAGATTAGAAATAAATTTTAAAAGAAAATTAAATTGTGTCTGCTCTTTTTTATCGACGATTTATTTAACTATGAACAAATATTTGATTTGATTTTTTGTTTATTGGTATGCGAATCATCAGAAAAGTAAAAGCGTTTGATTGTAATAATACTTCCCCGGTGGATATCGAAATTATACCTATCTATTGTGTAAAACAGATAATCATTATTTTAATAAAAAAAATATAATAAATAAAAGATAATATACGAGAGGAAACAAAAAATTATCTCACTAAGCCAATTTGGAGAAATTAAAGTTGAATTATTATACAATTATTTTTTCTGAAAGATATTAATTTGCCGATGGTAATAGATTCAAATTTACTAGAAAATCATAGATCAAAGATGGTGTCATCTATTAAATCCGATGGAGTGGAATATTTTTAATTATATGTCAGAGGGGTTGTTTTTCACCCCCGAGGG
>JALMQS010000025.1:1678089-1715052 GCA_024734495.1 Forficula auricularia | reverse complement strand
TCCTCGAGACTAGGTAAAGGACAGGATCCCCGGCTGTCTTTTGATGCATTCACTCCATTACGGAGTCACTTTCCCCACTCACCCTTTAATATTTTTTAAGCCAAAATTCACGCAACTAACATACAGTCAGATTAGAAATAAATTTTAAAGAACATTAAATTTGTGTCTGCTCTTTTTTATCGACGATTTATTTAACTATGAACAAATATTTGATTTGATTTTTGTTTGTTGGTATGCGAATCATCAGAAAAGTAAAAGCGATTGATTGCAATAATACTTCGCCGGTGGATATCGAAATTATACCTATCTATTGTATAAAACAGATAATCATTATTTTAATAAAAAAATATAATAAATAAAAGATAATATACGAGAAAACAAAAAATTATCTCATTAAGCCAATTTGGAGAAATTAAAGTTGAATTATTATACAATTATTTTTTCTTTCACTAAAATAGAAATATAAAGAGCTTGATGCAAATAAAAATTTATATAAGTGGCGTTCGGTCCATGGATGCTGTGGATGAGGGGCATCTCTAAAATTGCAAGCATTTAGAGTATTTTCATAAATATGACTTCAAAATTTCAGGAGGATCTTTAAATTTTCAAATTATTATACGTTATTTCAAATATTTCTATAAAAAACATTTTTTTGTTTTGAAAAGTATATTGGTTCTCGAAACGAAATAAAATTTCATAGTTTCAAGGGGCAAATAAAATTAATGATTTTTTCGAAAAAGGTGTGGTTAGAAGGTTTGAAGTCCCTGCCTGGTAGGTATATCATTCAATTCAAGCATGTCAAAGACAAGCTCAGACGAGTTTTAGTCGAATAAAAATTGTTCCCGTTGAGGAACTATTAAAATAGTAATAATACAAAAAAGGAATAAATAAAGATGAGTCAAGAATCTTTGGACTAATCCATTTCTAAGGAATTCTCAATATATAAGATCGGAAATAGCTAAGAATGTTATAGACAAGTCATAGCTTGCTTATAGCAATAGAATTAGGGGAAATTTAAGATTTTCTTATAGGAATTGCTGATTCATTGTGGAAGATGGTCGATTTCCATCTCAGGGACTGTGTAGTTTAAGTCACAAGATTTAATTTCTGGCTCCTACCCTCACTCACTCAAAGCAGTATCCGTTTGGGGCGAAGGTTCCAAAATATATATATTTTTTTTTAATCTTATGTTAAATTTGAAAAATAACGAAAATGATACCGTATTTGCAAAAAAAAAGCCAAGATTAAATTAAAATTTCATTAAATGAAGGGTACTTTTTTGGACAGGGAAAAGTCACCAACTGCCACTGATATTTATATCTATATAAAATAATATAATTGTGATTCAATCAAATCAAAATTCAGTTCTAATGAAAAGCAGGAAATAGGATTACAGAAGGCCAGGTTAAATTTATTACCTGAACTCCGAAATGTGTGGAAGGTCAGAAACAGCAATAGCTCACAATCAATTTCTTTGAAAATCAAATTTAAAATTGTTTTTTCTTTTCTTTATTTAATAAATAATACAAAAAAATACGAACAAGTATAAAATAAATAGGTATACCTAAGTAGAGTTAAGAAATTCATGTTCATTGTGAAAACACACAGAAATATTATTAAACCAGCTGTGAAGACCGTCTTCGGTGGGCATCTTGTATTATTAAGTTTGGATCAATTATTAAAAACAATAGTTCTCAACCTTATTATAAATATGATACCTACAGTGTAAAATTTCAATACCAGTAACAAATTTATATATTAAATATATATTATTCTATAAAAGTTCAAAATAAATGATTGATTGTTTTATTTATTTATTTATTCGACATAAATGAAGCTCTGAGTCAGATCCCTCATAAAGCAGATATACAAACAATTAAGTACAAAATTTGATCAACAGTTCCCAACTCCGAACCAGCAGCGTCCTCCCTAAACCCGCATACTCCGAGAAGTTCATCTTGAGTAAATAATGGAAAGATGATGAAGATAATGATGATACGCGAATATGTGATGTAATGAGTTCCATAACCGAGCTGAGCTGACTAAAGATCGACTGGCTACCCCATTCCGGCAAATATAGTGAATAAATGAGATTTTAACGAACTGAAAAACCAATGAAAACAGAAGAACAAATTTCTATTTAGTTGATTTATATATTGAGTCTAAAATATGTTTAGACTCTATGAATATAGTTAAATTTGAGTTAGAGAGGTTCCAAAAAATTTCTAAGGCCAAAAATTAAAATCAACTAGTATTTTCACCACACGACTTTCACATTTTCGAAATTCGAAACTTAAGCGCCGCGACACTCCTACTTTACACCCCCTTCTTTTATTTCAATCGGATTAAAAATTTGACACAACTAATAACTCATGGAACTTAATAAATACACTAATTTTTAAAAAATCCTTAGAACTGTTTTTGAGAAAATCAAAAAAAAAATCTTTCATGTAAATGTCCACTTCCGGTTTTCCGATTTCAATGACTGATTTATTTCGCCACGCAGAGGGAGGCAGCCCTTTACAGAAAGAATACAGATTTATTTACAAATTAGGTTAAAACACTCATCAGCCGCCCAAACAATTACGCCAGATGTTGTGGCTATTATTGAAAAGCTTGATGTACTCCTTCTAGCCTATATAGAGCTTAAGTTTCGAATTTATTCGGAGACTTGTGGTTGCGAAACGCAGGGGGGTACATACATACGTACATACGTACGCATTGACCAATGGATTTTTGGCCCCTTTTTGGCCCCTGGGGACCACAATTTACGGGTTTTTGTCCTAAACCCAATTTCCAACTATTAAGGACATCGATTCCTTCCACCTAGAAGTTACAAAATGAAATTAACTTTTTTCATCTCTGAGATACAAGCTCTCAAAGAGTCAGGACCCAGACAGGCCATCGCAATACTTCCCCATTATATTTTATGAATATAAATGTAAAAGTAAAAATTCACTTAGTTAGAAAAAAGATTTAGTCAGAGTATTTAAAAAGGAATAAAATATTTTCTAGGAGACTACAAATGGAGAGAGGGTTATAATAGTGGAAATGTTTCTTATAAATATATGTACATACTGGGTTGTAAATATTGCAGTTTCTTAGTAATGAATTATCCCAATGTGACTGATTCTGAAGATTGCATTAACATTCATTTTAAATTTAAATGATATCTACTATGAAATACCTAATGTTATAATTGGTTTAGTTTGAAATTAATCAATTGTAATACACTGTTTAAATGATGGAATTTTCACTATTTTTGTGATACATGTAACTATAAAAATATAAAATGCATCTATTAGACACACGGCAGTGTGTCAACCAAGTTCGGAATTACATATTTCCATAATTTTTTTTTTTTATTTCCGTATAATTTCCCATATTTCCTCTTAATTCATAGAATTCGAAAAATATACTAATCATAGCTTAAGACAGAAACTTAAATATAAACTAACTTCTCATGATTTGACCAAACACATCTCATTGCTTATAGACGGTGAGTTGCTGGAGATAAATTGTTTTTGCGATAAACTGACGCGGCAGTATAAAGTACTGGCGGTGAATTTTCCGAACCACAATTTTTATTATATGCAAGCAGGACAGAAAAAAATCCAAGTGTCAAAAATTGATTCAAACAAATGGTTATTCCTCGGGGTGGAACCAATTTCATATTAGGTATATCACGCGTACAAATTTTAACTCAAAGTAATAAAACTTGAGCAAGATGCGAGTAGGTTTCACAAAAAAAGAAATAAAACAAAATTTAGTTTTGAATTCGAAATATTTCGGGGGGTGAGCCCAATTTTTTTTTGACTCCTGATGATGAGCCCACCCCCGAAATATATCGAATTCAAAACTCAATTTTGTTCCATTTCTTCTTTTGTGAAACCTACCTCGCATCTTCATCAAATTTTAGTATTATATTAAAATGTTTCACCTAGAACCAACACCTAACTCCTTAAAAGTTATTTAGCTCAAAGATTTAATTTGAATTATTTTAAAAATGTAGCAGCTTAGTGATTGAAAATTTAAACACCTAGCCAACCCATATAGTTTGTATAATAAATTTATTAATAATAATCTTGGATTCAATAAAAGACATACCAAGTTACTCATGATTTTCCAAAAGGATCTTTTATTCTTTCTAAAATTTGTCTTGGCGATTTTCAATTTTAAAATTTATTAATTTTTTAAAAAAAATAATTACTTAAATAAAAGTTTAAACGAATGAAGAAAAAAATTCTTACGACTTATTTGTGTAAAGCTTCGTTTTCTAAAATAATCCTTTTATAAAAAAAGAAATCGAGTTTCAACATGTCTTGCAGTCCATTAGAAGCAAACCAAATAATGTATAAAAAAATCTTTTGAAAGTTGTGATCGACCGAAAAATTCAAATGGGCCTAGAGCCTAGACCAGGCCTGGCCAACATGCGGCCTGCGGGCCGCATGTGGCCCTCGATGGACTTACTTGCTGCCCATGGTCATATTTTACAAATTGTTTTTTATCGGGTATTTCAAAATACATCTTAAGTCGGTCGCATTATAGTAATTAAAAGAATGAAGGTTCCCTATAATTACATGAAGAATAACATATTAAATAATAATAGCAAATTTCAACTAATGATATAGTTTTAGAAAAATTAAGTAAGCGAAAAGAAACGCAAATATCAGACAAAAAAAACGAAAAAGCCATTCAAATTTGTTTGTTATTTTAAAATGATTTTTGAAATATTTTTTGGCTTATGCGACTTAACTAATAATTTGGAAATTTTATGTTTATTTTACCATACAAATATATTTTGTTGTTGGATTAATGTGTGTTTTCATTTCATATCTGATTGTAGTATTGTATTTTTAAATTTACACTGAATGAACACTTTCAATGTATCGCTACATTCATTTTATATATATATATATATATTTGTATTTATTTTAACAATGAATATTTTTTTTTTAATATTATCAACTATCTTTTTTGATCAACAAAATCGGTAGAATTTTTTCCTTCAAATGTGGCCAGTGTAAGGCAGAAGGGTGGACCTCACTTTTATCAAAATGAATTTTTTCGAAAACTTTTGTGGTTATTTAAAATATTTATAAAATTTTGTTGATTTGATTACCTACTTGTTATACCTTTTTGAGAAACAATTGAAGACTATTGGTATGAAAGTTCCAATTTTCAGAATTTTTGGACAGGAAGTTCCCAAAGGGTGAACCGCGACCTAAAATCGTGTACACTCACTTCCACTTCCACTTTCATTTCCAAGTAGAAGACAATAGATGACAATAGATTATCTAATAAATTCCAAAGTAATTCCAAATAATTCCAAAGACGATGTACACCTAATTCCAATCGCGGTTCACCTCTCGGAAGTTTTTAATGTAAAACGCCCGAAATCGTCTAATCAGTTTTTTTTTTCTGAAAACACCAGCAGTTTATAGGTTTATATAGCAGAAATAACTTTACTTGGTCATTTGATCTTGAGATATTGGAAGTAGCTTAATCCAGATGGATAGAAAAATCATGTAATTATAAAAATGTTTTAGAACCAACACCTATCTCCTTAAAAGTTATAGAAAAATCATTCAAAATAATTTTTCTCCATTTTTCAGACATTTTTGTACTCTGAAAATAATTCTTATGGAATTGGTATTTATTTATTTCTCCCTGTGGATAAGCGTCATTGAGGCCTTTTAAAGAAAATTTGAGGAAAATTTAGCATTTAAAGAGTTGAATTAGTATCCATAATAACTATTTGGTTTTAAGGATTTATAAATTGTTTGATTAATTAAAAACGATGAAATGAGACAAAGAAGGTATTGAATTCAATAATTCGGTCGCTCAAGAAAGCAGACAGGATTCAAAATCTAAAAACTTTTTTAGAATCCGGGCATGCGAACTAGGGATGTTACGGAGGTGAGTTTACAGGGACCGGAGATTTTAAATTTAATTTATCGGAGTCGGAGCTGGAGCCGGAGTCGGAGTAGAAGAGAGATGTATATAAGTAACTGTTAAATGTCAAGCCTCTAATGAAATAATAGAAATATAATTCAGTAATCAGTCTCTTTAATCAATCAAATATAAATAATAATACACATACTTAAATAACATACAAAAATAAAAAAATATGCTGCCGTGAGGGGATTCCCAGGTCGACAAGTCAAAACTTGTAGGTGCGCGCTCTGGCTGGCCGCAGTCGAATCGTTCGATCTTCTTTATATTTATATTATGTATAAAACCCTCGATTCAAAATTATCAATAAGCTAACAAGATTTACTGAAAAAAAAAATTCATATTAAAAATTCACTAAACGAGCTAGTAGAGCCTAATCACTTAACAACCTAAACAGCTAAACACTATACCTAACAAAACTAGGGAACTTAATTTGTTAGGAATAAACAAACTGATGGGAACACCATATGAATTGCGATATTTGTTTTTCGGATAGAGTCGGCGAATGAGATGATAGTTTGTAAATTCACGTGGGCTGTACAGTAGGTTGGAAGAAAATTTTGGGTTAAACCTTAAGGGTATCTTATAAAGAAGTATTAAAATTTCTACATATAAAAATTAATAGAAGAAAATATATAATTTATTATCATAATTTTAAATTTAATTAAAATTTATTAAAAGAGACGTTTTGACTGAAACCACCAAGATGGTATATTCTGAGAGCATTCACTATTCCTCTCTACGTGACCGGAGAATAATACACACAAAAGAGCTAATTTGAAACCACGACTTAAAACCAAATTATATAATCGCTTTGAAATTTCACAAATAGGTGAAAGACCAACATAGTATCTATAAAATGTGAATCGAGTTTTTTCTTGTTTTACTTCTAAGTAAGTGTCTTTTAATGTTAAGGATTTTTCGAAAGAAAACGTTGTTCAATCTAATGAGAATATCTCTTTAAAAATGTCTAATCTCGGCGGTTTCCGCAGAAACATCTCATTTCTTAAACAACTCAATTACTAACGCAGGCTATGACCAATGTTTATTTTTTTTTATTTTTTTTTAATTCTTCCAAATCGCAAGTGACTTGAAGATTATAGTCAGCCCAAAAGCTTGATCGTCTGACAAGTCCACTATTATTATAACTGAGATTAGCTAGAGAAAATTACGTCTTATTACTTTCCCCAGTGAGCCAGAAGTCCATATCACAGCCCTTCATTTGATCTCATTCATAAAGTGAGACTAGAATGGTAAATGAAAGCAAACATTTACTGAAGGAGACAATAAAAGAATGTGTCTTCTGCTGGAATAATAAATTTTTAATTTATTTATAAAGAGACTATAGAATAATTCTGCTACTCTCGGCAAAAAGAAACTTTCAATTCAACAATTTACTGTAGCCCAGAGCAATCAATGTAGTGCATTGTAAAACGATATTAACTACTGAAAATGAACTGTCAGAAGTGACCGAAACTGTCTAGGGCAGGGGTTCCCAAACTTTTCAGAGTCGCGGCGCCTTTTTTCAAATAACATTTTTCCATGGCGACCTACCCTATCTAAAAGTATATCTAATCGTAAGTAAGAGTAAAAATAAATAATGAATAAATTTTTAGCTTCTCACTTTGTTTTTTGTCTAGTTAGCCAATAAATAAATAAGATTTGAATTTTTAGTTAAATCACACATAATTTAATGTGTGTGATTTAACTAAAAATTAAAATCTTAATAAAATTGGTCACAAAAATAAAAGCTTCAGCGGCTTCATTATTGGAAATAAATAATTTGAAATAAAAATAAATATATGTGAAGTTATTATTTTTTTTTTTTAATGTTTGTGTTTTGGTTTGAGAAATGTCTGAAACTGAGAAATGTTCATTCGTTCATGTATGTTTATTCGGATTTCTATATACTAGTATACCCATGATTGCGAAAAATCGAAAGGTCCTAGAAAGTTCATTCAGGTTCCATAATAATATCTAATGTCGATCTGTCTAGATTCACATAATCCACGATAATTCAAAAACGTAGTCATATTTTTTTTTGTCGGTCCAGATAAAGAGTAAGAGAGATTTTTAATTTTTTGGATTTAGGTACCTGAAAAATTGGGAAAAAATCGAATTTGAATTTTTTTACGAAAATAAGAAATTAAATCATTTTGATTTGGAAATTTTATTATCATCATTTTAAACACGACAAAAGGCTTTAGCTTGAAAGCCTACAGATAAAATTTTATTAGAAAAAATAAATTATTAATTTTATTATAAACAAATTTCGTATGAATTGATTTTCTAAAATGATCACCCCATAATAAATATCTGTTAATTCTTATTTATTTTATTAAAAAATCTACCTAATAAAAATAAATTTATTGTATATAATTATTTAATGAAAAAAATGTATTCAATAATTTTTTTCTTTCTTTAAAAGCAAATGAAAATAATCTAACGAAATTTCGAAAAAATTATTCCCTAATTTCATTGAAAATATTTTTAAAACAATTAAAGATAAAAATTAAATAAATAATAAATTCTCTGAAATACAATTGGGATAGAATGTCTCACTCTGGTATAGAAAGAAAAGGGTGAGAAATATAAGCTTGGGCACTTTTATAATAATCCCGGATACGATACATGTCGAGACAAGTCTATATCCATTGGAGACATTGAAACAAGCTCAGTCGGGAAATAAAGAATTCTTTATTAATCAAGTATATAGTAAGAGTTTTATCAATAGCGTCTACTTCTCCTTAACACAAGCTAACTAGTTTAATACTAATAAAATTGCATGCAAAGTCTATTATATAGAGTTTAGATATACAATATTAAAAAATTGCAAAATAAAAACACATGAAAAAGAATTATAATCTTAATCTATTGTTATAGGTTAGACACGTATGAAATGACTTTTTAGTAAAAAAAGTAAAATATAAGCTTTCAAAGCGATTCAATTCAAATGATTAAATTAGTCACATATATATATATAGGGTGTTTCAGGAGGAATAGTAAATATTTTAGGAGGTGGTAGTATAGTATGTGGAGAGAAGCCGACACCCGTTTCGGGTATGGCACTCGAAGAAGAAGAAGTATAGACGAATTGCAATAAAAAATGCCATATAACATGTGTCCAATTTTTATTGAGTACAGAGATACAGCTGTTAGTATGTAACCCAATATCGGCATACTCAGCATGTGTAAATACGTGCGGCATCTTTACACGCTACAGTACAGTACACTTGGCCAACAAATCACAATGAAAATTTCAATGTAAACTAAAGCACATCTTCACAGCTTTAACATTAACATTCTACTGCTGACATTCAATAAATACGCCCATAGCAACGGGTACCAAGACACGAAACGAAAATGCATTGAACTCAGCTATATCACTGTACTCAATAAAAATTGGACTCATGTTATATGGGATTTGTTATTGCAATTCGTCTGTATACTACCACCTCCCAAAATATTTACCATTCCTCCTGGAACACCCTGTATATATAGCTTCGCGGCGCACAGTTTGGGAACCTCTTGGTCTAGGGAATTAATATATCATCATTTTCGGGTATATCCTAAAAAGACTGCTTTGACGTCTCCACCTGAGTTTATCTTATGACAACTCTTTCATTTCTCTAAAAATCCCACTTCTCTTAATTTTAATTATTTGGAAAATATACTCCAATTTAGGTCTTTACCGTCCCTTTTCTTTCCCACTTCGCCATATCCCTTAGCAATTAAAGTAAATAAGTAAAAATTATAATTAAAAAAACTTGTCTTACTTATGTAAAATGTTTTTATTTTATTTAAAACATGTTTCAGCCTTACTTTAAAACTTATCTTCAGTTTTAAATATCATTTCACCTTAGACAAGTTCAAAATTCTAAAAAAAATTAACTTTTTTCATCTCTGAGATACAAGCTCTCAAAGAGTCAGGACCCAGACTGGCCATCGCAATACTCTCCCATTATATTCTATAGAATATAAATGTGAAAGTAAAAAGACAAAAGTAGAGACAAAAATTTAACATTCTAAAGTTTAATTTGGATTGGATGCAAGAATGGAAAATTGTAGATAAAGATTTTAACAATAAATAATAGCTATTTGAGTATAAGTATAAATAGTTAATCGAAATTATTAAATTTATTTCAATTGTACGACAAATAACACTTGAAGTTTGAAGAATAAAAACTGTTTTTTAAACATAAAAATGAAATTTTATTAAAATATTTTTATTTTAAAAACACAAAAATCGTGTTAAAATTATTGATCATTTTTATTACTATAATTTTTCAAATAAAAAGTTAACCCACGAAACAAATTTAAAGAGGAAAAGAAATAGAAGTGTGAATTTTTTTTTTTTTTTTTATTTATTTAATGTCACCGGGAACAAAGCCCATTTAGACAGCACATAAGTAAAGTGTTAGTAGGGTTAGTGGGGGAGCCGAGTTTTCAGCCGGTAGAAATTTTTATTCGTCAGCCAGGATCGAACCCCGGCCTCCCATTCCAACATCGTCATAATCGATCGATGTCGAAACGAGGCCGGTGCGTTAGCCAACTGAGCCAACCCGGCTCCCCAGAAGTGTGAATTAAACGTGGAGAAATACCCATACAAACACATACATACACATACATGCGAATTGTGAACTTACGTGATCAGCCGAAGCTTAGCCGGGTTTGCTTTCTTCTACGACGTTTTGGTAACAATTCTTGGTGAATTCGACAACGAACCTTTCGATGCTTGCTCTCCAATCCAAACATTATCCTTCACTAGGCAGCTAACATATTTTGTTATCTATCAGTTAGACGCCCAATGAAAGACTTTTGCTTAAATTGGACATTATCATAATTTTATGATTGCATCGAAACTGAGAAATGTAGATGGAAAAAGAAATGCATTCTAAAAACATAAAAAAAGAAAAGACAAAATGAAATAAAATAATTAGAAATCAAATATTAAGGAATTATTTAAATTAAAAATTAAAACTGGATTGCTTGAGTTGAACTTCCTGAGGTGAGGACAAGATCAAATCTTTGCATATTGCTTAAAATGTAACTGGTTTCTACAGATTAACACAAATATCTTAATTAAAGGGGACAATAAAAGAGTGTGTCTTCTGCTGGAAAAATAATTTTTTAATTTATTTATAACGAGACTATAGTTTTGAGGGCTTTGCTCCCTTCATCAGTCTATTACAATTGACTCACACGAATTGATTTGTGAAATATCTTAAGTTATAGAAAATTAAATTTATCCTGGCTAAATGAACAACTATTCAAGGCTATAAAATTAAAAAAAAAATTCTTAAAGCATGGGTGTCCAAACTTTTGGCCTCCTTGGGACACCTTTGAATGTAAAAATATTGTCTCGGACGGTGCACAGGGTGCGCAGGCCAAGTTCGAGCATTAGCTTGGCCGTACACGCTGTAGGCTATTTACACGAACCATTTCGAGTCAATTTCGACCGCCCTGCAGCTCGGAATCCATTTGAGATACAGAGCTGAAATTATACAATAATAATGTAATTATGTAATCCATCTTGAGGAGAGTACCAAATTTCAATAATATAGCTTAAATAGATTCTGAGATATGGACCTGAGAAAATAGCTAATTTTGGCACTCACTCACTCACTGACAGGTCATCAAAACCTCTAGGATACAGGTTACTTCCAATCATCCCAGCATCATGACATTTCGCCTGCTAGTAGAGTTTGGGACACAAACAAAGGAAAAATTCCAAAAATCCAAACTTTCTATCTTTCAACCCATTCAAAATGGGAGGAGGGTCAAAAATAAGAATACTAGCCCGTTGGACCAAACTCAACCAAATTTTGTATACATATTCTGTGAGAAGGCTAGAAATGCAAAAACTAACCACCCAAAATGGGGAGGAGGGGTCAAAAATGAAAATTCTAGCCCTTTCAACCAACGGGCTTCCCCATAGCTTACAAAAAGAAGAGAAATCTCAACCAAAACATTCTGTGAAAAAACAGGCCAAGTTCGAAAAAGTAGTGAAATCCAATGTGTAGCCAAGTTAAATTCGCCAAAAATAATTAAGTTGAGAAAATAGTCGATCCCTCAACTTAATTATTTTTGGCGAATTTAACCTGGCTACACACTGGATTTCACTACTTTTTCGAACTTTGCCTGTTTTTTCACAGAATGTTTTGGTTGAGAGATAATATACTCCTACTAATTAAAACGATATTTATTATTCAACAAAGATAGTAAATAAAGTACATTAATGATATCAAACATGATAAATAAGCAAAAATGTCATATATTGAAAAGAATTTGTTTTTTCCGATAGTAGCATTTGTTGATTCATAAAAGAAAATCAACAAGGTGATTCTCTGCTTGATGCAAATAATACATAATATGTATAACGAGAATAAATACTATTCATAATGTAAGTATATATATAATTTATATTTTATTTTTTAGAGTTTGTAGATTCGAAGCTTTGGCCTTCATCATCAGTATTTTTAATTAGAATATTTGATCTCTTATTTCTCATAGGCTCAAATACCCGATTGGATTTAGGTAAATTCGTTTTGTCGTAATAGTAAGCAGGTCTCTTAACAAACGAATGATAGGAGCAGTGACCTGCTAATATTACTACAAAACGAATTTACCTACATCCAATCGGGTGTTTGAGCCATGATAAATTTGTGTATTTTTCTTTATTTTAAACCCGGAACTTCACAAGCTAGAGCGCCTTAAATCTAAATATTTCTTCGTTTTGGAAATAAAATATGCATTTACATATCCAGAGAGAAAAAAAAATTGGAGATAATTTTTCTCAAAATTTCAGACATTTCTAAACACCAATATGAAAATCAAAATTTTAAAATTGTTGAGCTCCAGCCGATATACAGTGTAATTACACAAAGGTATTTCACTAAATGTGTACTTCAGGCTAGGCGCCCCTGGATGATAGGCAACCTTAACGACAAGCTGGATCGCCTTGATTCAAATGATAAATGGGAAACGAGAAGCTAACTGGCAGTTAGTTTTCGAATCAATAAATAAATAAATGAAAATAATACAGATATAAAAATAGTAAAACAAGAATATTTTTCAAATTCAAATTAAAAAATATTTTTTGCCGCGAGAACATTTTTATAAATTTAAGGAAATGAATTAAAGAATGTAATCTTCTGCTTGTTATAAAAGAAAAAATATACAAGTTTATGGTCAAAATAAATTATTTTAAACATATGTAAGGAAAAATTAAATAAGTATACAGTGTTTTTAGATATTAATTTTTTCCGAAATCAAAAATCGATTAAAGTTTTAATCGGCTGATTATTTTGGGAAAAGAAAATTTTCGTGGAATCCATAAATGAAAAATATCTTTTTAATGAGTGGTGTGAGTTATACCTCTAAAGATAATTTTAAGTAAAATTAGGCTTAATTTAAAAAAAAAATATTTTAACTTAAAATTATGAAAAAAATTCCCCACTGTCATTATCAACTATAAATAAAACCTACTTTTTTATCGTCAAAGCTCAAGTGACTAAAGGCGCCAGAATATCCGGCTGTTTGAACAATTTAATATGGCGAAACAGATATATGTCAGCGGAGAGCAAAGTTCGCATTTATAAGACCAGCGTGCGTCCAGTGTTGACATTTGCTGCAGAGACAAGGGCAGATACAATTTCCACCCAACAACTTCTCAGAACAATTCAGGATAATTAGAACCATACATGGGAAAACACTAAGGGCCGGTTGTATGTCGCAAAGTAAATGCTTTTTACCACTAACAAACGGTAGATGGTAAATGGAGCCACTGGGATGGCCAATCAGATGACAGGCACTTTAATCCCAGTGGCTCCATTTACCATCTAGCGTTTGTTAGTGGTAAAAAGCATTTACTTTGCGACATACAACCGGCCCTAAGAGATAGAGTTCGCAGTGATCATTTAAGGGAGATTAGCGGCATACCAGATATAGTCGACTGGGTCGGTATTAGCAAAAGAGAATGGGCAGCCCATGTAGATCGTATGGGAGAGGACCGATTGGCAAAAGTAGCAAAATAATGTCGTCCCCAGAGTGTAAGAAGCCGAGGAAGGCCAAAAAAAGATGGAAAGTGGGCCTAAATGTACACCCTGACTAAAAATCGAATGGAACAACGTCCTTCATTTGGAAAAACAGGCACAGGCCTATTGAGAAGATTAAGAAGAAGAAGAAGAAGACTTTTTTATCTCAAGTATTTTACAAGTCTGCCGACACTGGCCGGGCCGAATTCATGGAGCGACGAATCATTCAGTTAGTAATATACATAATTATTATTAAGTACAGAACCTTCAATTCGCGAGGCTTATTAAATTTTAATTATAATAGAAATTTTATAGTTTTTCCTACAAATGATGGGAATAACTTTAAGAAAAAATATTGAGATACAAGTAACCCTAGTACAGCACTTCATACTTACAACAGTTTTTTCTCAACACAGTTTTAGAGTAATTAGGGATATCTACTTAAAACAGGACACCTTTCAAGAGATACCTCATACTTTAAAAATAAAATTAAAAAAAAAAAACATATATATTTTTGAGTCTGTCGAAAATAATAATTTAATTAAAATTTTATTACGATTTTTGATATTGTGGTAAATAAATACATATAACTTGTAAATTTCAAATTAATATCATATTTAGTTTACGGGCTACAATGTTCTAACGGTTGAACCGTTTTGATTATTTAACGAAACTCTAAAAACAGAATATCTTGTAGGAATAGATCAGAGATATCAAAATTCTCGAAAGAAAGATCACAAGATGAGAATATTTTGATAGAAATAAATTGTTCCCCTTTATAAAAGTGTTTCTAATTTTAATATCAAATATTTTTGATAAATTTTTGAATGTTTTATTAAACATACTATATATAACTCTTGATTATAAAAAGAAAATATCACAGCTTTGTGGAATTGTGGAAGAAAACAAAGTTTTTATATTAGTTCTTTGTTTCGAATTAAATTGAAAGGTTCTTTTTGTCGTGAGTAGCAGAATTTTTATAAATTAAAAGAGAAAATAAAAGAGTGTGTCTTGTGCTTTATAAATAAATAAAAAAAAAAAATATTTTTCCAGCAGAAAACACACTCTTTTATTGTCTCCTTTAGTTCTTTGTTTCATATAACACGAATTCGCTTAACAGAGCATTTGTCGAAAGCCTAACTACCGTTTTATATGAATATTACTTGTACTTGCATTAATAAATTCGTATCCTTTTTTTTTTAATTAGGAAAATTAATAACTTTTTCAAGAGATGCTAAGTATTTTAGTAATTCCGCAATTTCCGACAACGAACGGTTTGAACTAGTTATTTTATAGCAACATATAGATAATTTCATCGCATTTAGTCTATGTTCATGAATTTTAATAGATTTTTAAAGCAAAGGGTTGTAAAATAAGGGGGAGGAAAATTTGAGACTCATTTGTGAACTCAACACACGCACTTCCGGGGGTTCAAAATAAAATTTACATGATAATATATTTAACAGAATACAAGACTAGTCAATATTTCGGTAAAAAATTGTTTTAATTTATTTTATTTTAAAATTATCAAGGACCAGGTTTTTTGCCAATGATCTATTCTAGGAAATTCAGGGACGAATCAAGAATGGTTTTGCCCCCAAATCCCAAATATAGATCGGTCCCTGCCCACTGGAACACCTAGAATCCCAAATTTGATGAATAAACCTATTATAGTTATTGAGTTATTAAGGTCTGAAAAGTGGCATTTTTAACACTGACTCACTGACTGACACTCACTCACATATCAAAAACCTAGAGTACTTCCGCTGATCCTAGAATGCTGAAATTTGGCATACTGCTAGAATTTGGGCTACAATTAAAGGAAAAAATCGAAAAATTGAAACTTTTCCTTCATCAGGACCTAAAATGAATGGGCGAAATTTATAGGCTTAATTAACATATAGTGAAATACAATCAAGCAACAAAGCTGAGATTTGACATAGTGGTAAAGCTTGGCATATTAATAAAGGAGGAAATTGAAAAACCGAAACTTTCCCTTCTTTGAGTTCCGAAATGAAATTTATAGGCTTAATTAACATATAGTGGAAATACAATGACCCGAGAATGCTGAAAATTGGCATACTGATAGAGATTGACACATTAATAAAGTATGAAATCGAAAAACCGACCTTTCCCTTCCTCAAGACATAAAGGTGAAATTTAACTGCTATGTATTTATTTAAATAAATAAATAGATAAAACTTTTCAAAAATTAATGATATCTGACCAAAAACATAAATGTGAAAAAGGCTAAGTTCGGAACAAACGACGTTCGAGGTTTATATCCAACTAAATTGTTAGTAGTATAAAATAGTACAAATAGCAAAGTTAAATTTTAAGCTTGTATTAAATATCATCACGTTAAACATGCAAAGTTACAAATTCAATATCAAATAAAGTAACAAATTTTCTTTTAAATCAATTGAAGAACGCTGTATATTCCTATAGCTATGATTTAAGGAACTGCTATGGAACTTGGTACCCGTTTAGACCTCAACTCTTTTGTCGACGAAGCCGAAAACCTCGAACGTCGCGACGTATATGTTTTTGGTCAGATAAATAGTCTTAGCGAAATTAAATGAATATTAAAAAAAGAAGATCAAATCATGTTCTCGCCTATATACCTATATTTATTATTTAGAATACTATTAAAATATTATGTACTATATAATATAACAAATAGTGGGCCTCGAGTATCGAGTGTTAGCCTAGCTACTTATCTGTTAGCGCGGTGGTTGTTTATCGGCGTCCGGATGCTGACCTCCTGGTCTTATCCCCAACACTGAAAGCCTATTTTCCGGCGGGAATGGTTTTTAACCCGGGATAAGTCGCCGATAGCAGGAAATGTCGTCAGCCCTCTATCGCAGCTCTTCGTCTCTGGGTGGGTACCCTACTCACTACCACTACTTTAGATTAATTTTTCTCACAATTCTGAATATTATCATTTGATCAAAAATAGCATCCTTTTGTATAATGATAAAAATTCTTTAGAATAAATATATCGGATATGGTCAAAGCTCATGATAGTAGGAGCCAGATTTTACCCTTATATATATATGTATAAATATAGGGGATAGGTGACATGAAAGGGACAGTTTTGATGTGGAGGCTCTAGCAAATAAATAATATAACATTTTAAAGAGGTAAAAATAAAATAAAAACGAAATAAAATACAATAAAACACATTCAATTGTTCTTAGTACTATATTTTCGCATTTAAAAAAAAATAAACTGCAACGGATCGTTGCTAAACTTTATCCAAATTCATTTGAAATATTAATATGTTTATTCCTTATTATTAATCAGATATCACTTGCAATTTGCAGTTCATGTTAACTTAAAATCAAAAATAGAGATCGATTCTCATCTAATACTTGAAAAATAACAATTCTACATTAGATTTATGACGCTTCGATTATTATTGGTAACCATTGCTGAAGACATGGAGGATCGACTTAAAATCAAAAATAACGATAGATTCTTATCTACTACTAGAGAAATAACCTTATTACATTCCATTTTTTATGTTTTGACTATTAATGGCAACTTCTACTGAAAAAGTGGAGGAATCGACTTAAAATAAAAAAGACGAAATTCTTTTTTGTTAAACAACTCAAGCGTGAAAATTTAGAGAATGTTTTTGCAGTTTGGCGACATCTAGTCTAAGATTTTTGTTTTTCAAATGCATGCTATTAATGAATCTTTTTAGTAAATTAAAACAATAAAATCTAAGTTCCTGATTAAGGCCAAATAGATCGACAAAACGTTCAAATCGGATTAATTTTTAGCTCTTGAAAAAATTATTTATGGATATATACTAATCTTCAATTTAAAGTACCTGGAACACCGAGCGATGCTTGATAGTTTTTTGCTTTAGTTAAAAGCGAAATCTTAATATTATTTTTAATTTTAAATTCAGGAAAAAAATCGATTTTTATTCGCAACCAAAATAAAATAAAAATTTATTTTTTTTGCCAACGTTTACACCAGCTATGGCCATCATCAGGAACATCACTGGGCACAAAGTTTTGAATGTAATTGAAATTAAAAATAATATTAATATACACGGAGGTTCTTTCGTTCAATTATTGGATAAAAAATACTTGGTAAAATGTTTCACCAAGTACCAACACCAAATTCCTTAAAAACTAGTCTTTCGTTCACCCTAAATCCTGAAGAAGGAGGCACAATCCTTCGGGCTTTTTTAAGAGAATGAAATTGATATTCTAATAAATTATTTTATAGAAAATAAAAAATTCTTTTAATTAAATTTTTTTATGATAATGATGAGAGAAGGAGTTACACCAAAAAGGTGCAACCCCTAAAGGCCTGGGTTGGCCCCTCCATCGTGAAAAGAAGAAGAAAGAATTGTATGGGTTGGGCGGGGGTCGAAAGTATCTGTGGATACGGGTCTTAAATAGCTGAAGGTTACATGTTGCGGGAAAGATGGTGGCAGGGAGCGAGTTCCATTCTCTGGAGGTCAAAGGGATAAAAGTGTTGGCGAAAGCGCTTGTTCGACTTTTATCCAATTTGACAGCGAAGGGGTGCTGAGCGTTAGAAAACCGCGTGTTTCTCGTAAAAAGGGCATTAGGGGGGATAATTGATTTCAGCTCGACTGAACAGATACCGTGATAGTATCTGTAGTACAGGGAAAGGGCTGAAACGGTTCTTCGGTGAGCCAGGGAGTCGAGTGAGTTGGTTAGAGCCGGGTCTCCCATTAGTTTAATTGCTCGCTTCTGAATTGCATCCATTAATTAAATAAACCAATTATTTTACATGAATTTATGCCTACATTGTTTTTGAGCTTAGATTCCGGAGATTACTTCTCCACCATCGAGTGTTCTTGATCATCTTTTAGTCCTTGTTTTTAATAAGAGGAAAAAACTAATTAAATAAAAAAACCTCTTTTCCGATAATTATTTCAATTCCAATATTCTTTCCCCCAATTCCAATTTTATTATTTGAATAAATTCCCTAATTTTAATATATAATATTTTTAATGATCTATTAGTGGAATTTAAAATAAAAAAAATCAATTAATTGTATTAAAAGAAAATTGAATAAAAATGTAATTATACATTTTTATCGAGACAACCGCCTGTGAATAATTATTTCGATTAACAAAAAACCCATCAAAAACAAAAACAACTTAGCTGAAGATGAGACCATGACAGATCGAATTGTCAACACAACCCCCCCCCCCCCCCAACCCGTGAATTTCATCCAAATCGTTAGAGCCGTGCCGTTTTCGAGAACCCGATTCTATCAATATATATATAGATATAATAATTGCTCGTTTAATATAATAAGATTTACAAATCATAAAGACGAAGCATTCTACATAAGCCCTGCCCGCTGGGTGAGCCTAGTTGAATACTAACATTACCAATTTTTTTCTCATTGTGTTTATAATGTCTGAAACGTGGAGAAAAATCATTACCAGCCATGATTTGTTTTCGGTCTGTATGTCTGAATTCAGAAAGGAAGAAAAGTTGTAGAAAGTTCCTTCTTGTGCTAAAATATTTGTATTTCCTATGAGGTAAATGCTTAGATTTTGGGCTTTCTAGCTTTAGAACTTTTGGATCAAAAATACACAAAACGTATTTTTTTGAATGATTTTATTGAAATCTTAAGGTTGTTTCGCGACAATACTAGCAAAAAGTTAATGCTAGAGTATATAGAACAGACAATAAGAATTCATAATTCATAAGCCCAAAACTTTTTGCTGTTTATGTACCGATTCTAGCCAATCGCGTGCTCGTTTGACAAATCTGGCACCATTGTAAGATTGAGTATTTTTATTTTAAAATGACAGATAAAATACATTTGAAAACTTAAAAAAATTCTATAAAAATCGTTTTGTTATTTTTTAACAAGTGTAATAAACGCTTACGTTACACCTTATGAAAATTATAATTTTGAAAAAATCTAGTGCATGCGCGCTTTATACATTTTTCGCTGGTTAAATAAATGCGCTGTTGCCAAATTGTTTTTTAGTGTAATTTTTTTTTGCCTTAAAATATGTATTGGTTATTATTTAATGTTGGTTTAGTTTTTTATAAAAATGGTAAGAAGGGTTTCTTAATTATAATTAAATATGTATGTAAACTTTCCGATATCCCGTATGTGGAATGTATAAGAGTCTGAAAAACTATATTTTTGAAATTTAATATCTCCGGAACTATATTGTTCATCAATTTCGTTTTGCCACCAATCGATGCAGTAGTATTTAAATAATAATCTGTTTAAATATCAAAAAATCCTGTGAAAATCCATTTGGCGGAACAACTATATTAAGTTGATGTAATATAGACATAATTGAAAAATTTATTTTATGTTAAAGTTTATAATTAATTCCATGTCTAGTGTAAACAGGTTTTCACTTTTTGTATTATTTAATAAATGTGTGGGTGAGCTATTCTTTAATTAGAATCTGATCAAGGAAAACGAGTAAAAAGGGTGTGGATAGAATCATCTCTTCTTTTATAGTTAAGGCATTACAAGGAAGCCAAATACAAGTCCAGACCTGTTTCAGACTATAGAGATTAATTTCTTAATTTCTATTATTCTAGGAATGGCCTTTTGACTCTATGTAAGAAAATATTAAATCGAAATGAATATTAGATTTAGATATTCATCATTTAGGGCCAGTTGTATGACGGTTGGTAAACTCTTTTTAAACGTTGGCAAAAGAGTAAAGCCTTAGAATTCACCTTGTGCCCGATGGGATGGCCAATCAGATGAAAGTGCCTGTCATCTGATTGGCCATCCCACACACAAGGTGAATTTTAAGGTTTTACCCTTTGTCAACGCTTAAAAAGAGTTTACCAACCGACATACAACTGGCCCTTAAAATTATTAATTCACCGAAACTACAAACAGCGTACTAAGTCTTGAAAAATTTTCACTTTTTCTTCCAATGTGAAATAATTAAAATAATACAAAATCATAATTTATCATTTTTTTTCTTTTTAATCTATAAATTTATTATTATTATCTTATATCTTAGAAAAATATAAAAATATTTATATATAGTTGAGAACAAAAAAAAAATAAAAGCAGAGAGGATTTACTGGTATCCCAAATGAAGGGAAACCAGCGGTTGGTGTTTCCTGCCCAGATTCAGATAGTACAAAACCAAAACTGATTACAACTCTCGCTCTTCCAGGAGAAGCCGGATAACAAAAATGATTTTTTTTATTTTATTATTATTATTTATATCTTAGTATAAATAGATATTGGTGATGGAAATCAAAAAATTATTTATGCAGATGCTTCATAGAGAAGGTACAAGTAAAATGTCAGTACATTCGTGTTTTGATATACATAGACTTATTATAATATTTTTTTCTCCAACCGGGATAATCTCGAGAATTAGCTCCTCAAATCAGAGAGTGACCGCTTTGTATGCAATTTTTGAAATAGGAAAGTCTATTCACAATTGTTATTAACCGACTTCAAAAAAGGAGGAGGTTCTCAATTCGACTGATTTTTTTTTTGTATCTATGTTACCTAATTTCTTCGCCAATTGTCAACCGATTTTGATGATTTTTTTTCGCATTGGGTTCAGTATAGTTTCCGATTGGTACCATATAAATTTCATTGGTATTGGACCTTTTTTGTTATGGATGTTCACCCATAACTTCTTTGTTTATGAACCGATTTTAATGATTCTTTTTGCGTTTGAATCAGAATAGCTCCAAGGTAGTCAAGATACCTATTTTTTTATTTATTTATTTTATGTATGTTCAGCAAGAACTTTTTGCCACGTAGACCGATTTCGATGATTCTTTTTTTAGTGGAAAGGGGGTACCTTAGGGGTGGTCCCATATTAATTTGGTCAAGTTCTGATGATATGATCAATGACGAAATAACGTAAATCTCCAATTCTTTTGATCAAATAATCGAAATTATATTAAATAAAATCTTTACAAATAAAGTAAACAAAAAACAATCTTAAAACGTTCGTTTAAAACCCGCAAACGTTTCGAGAGAATTTCACTATTTATGAATTGAATTTTATTATCATTTTCTGATTCATTCGCATTCATCCGTTTTAGCTTTCTAGCTTAGTAAATCATAACAATTTGTGGATGATACTACAATACATGCCTTTAAAACAGGGATGGCCAACCTTTTCAGCAGACGGACCGAATTGCAGTCAGAAATTCAGCGCCTCACAACGCAACCCGCAATGCAGGACGTTCTATTCGAATACATACCCTTCATTTTACAGGCGCGCGCTAAATTAGTTCAATCAAAGGCTTGTCTAATTATGTCAAAAACACACCTACATGTCTTTAGTCAGCCGTGAAACCAAACAAAAATGGAAGAAAAAGTTTCAACTTTTTCAAGACTCCGTATGCCCACCAGTTAGATTCGTATTAATAATAAACTTTTCCTCTTATCTACTAGCCTTATCTCTATAAGAGTACGGCCCCCTTAATACTCTTTCTTCATCTTTGAGGGTTCTGTGACAACTCTGCCGCATAAGTATTTCCAAATAGCGAATATACGTTTTATAGAACTCTTCTAAACCAACTTGATGGAATTTCTCCTTTAACACTGTGTCACAATACATTTCACAATGTTCCATTTGTAATCTTCCTGGTAATAAATTCACGTCTACCGCGAATGGCGTTGGAAATGCTCAAAAAAGCACGTTTTTAAAAATCCTGAAATCGATATTCAAATTCGAGGTTTACATCAGATAACAAAAAAGTAAATTTATCCGCCGCCTTCTGTGTGACCTCTGATTGCAACGTCAATGTAGGTGAGTGACTAAAATTTTTTCCTCAACTCTTGTTCCCAAGGTCAAGTTTCATTTGAAATGCAAAAATATGATCATACATCTTATTAATTAATTGATCTTTCCCTTGTAGAAGAGTATTAACAGGATATTTAAAATAGCTCAAACCAATGAATTTTTCAAAAAATGCGAGATATTTCAAATTTCTCTTAGCTATAATTTAAAAATGGTATGTTAGGATTAGGAACGACTGATGGTGTAATGTTCTTTTCGTGGTTTGTACTATAAAGTTGATATTTATGTTCATTTCACTCAGCCCCCCGTGTTGGCCAACCCTGCTTTAAAAGTTTTTAACCCTTGTTATCTCGCCTGGCGGATCGAATGTTTAATTCAGAGTAACATTTTTGTATTTTTATCTTTCGGTCTATCTGAATTCTAAGGCCATGGAAAGCTTTTTCTGGTGATTTTTTTTTCAAGAAAAGAGCAGATTGAATTTTGATATCAAAGCTTTCTTTTCAAAAATGCAGAAAATCAGAAACGAATTCATATGTTGGGAGCTTTCGAACAGTTGTAGCTAATGAGGTGAAATGTGTACTAATAAACTGCAAGTTTCAACTTTCTAGCTTCAAAACGTTAGCTGACAAAAATTTGTAAACATTAACATGTACGTAGTCTTGTCAAGTTTTTACTTTTTCCTCCAAACAATTAGTCGGAGAAAAAAAAAGCAACTGGAAGGATTAGAGGAAGTGTGGTAGATTTCATTTATTTATTTATTATTTATGATTTTTTGTCTAAATTCTTTTTTATTTAAGAGTTAAATATTAAGAGAAAGATAAAGAAAGAATCCAAGGTCCTAGTTTGTACAAAAAATGAACAAACGAGACAGGAATGCATCAAAATTATAATCCGCTACCTAGCAAGTAAAATAACATGGGATGGGAAGAGCGAAAACGAAATTAAATCAAGAATTGCACAAGCAAAAATGGGGTTTAATTCAAAACAAAAACTGCTATGCCCCTCCTCAATCAGCTTAGAAAACAGGAAGATGCTATTGAAGACATATGTATGGAGCATAGCCATGTACGGGTGTAAAACCTGGACAATTGGAGAAGCGGAGAGAAAGAGATTAGAGGCTTTAGAAATGTGGTGCTACAGAAGAATGATGAATATCAAATGGATGGATAAAATTACAAATGAAGAAGTTCTTGGAAGAATCGGAGAAAGAAGTGGAAGAGTCTGAAGAAGAGAAGAGGTCAGATGATGGGCACACACGGCCCAACTAGCAAAGTAGCTGTATAATTTTAGGTTATATAACATTTATGTTTTGTTGCTGTTTTATAAGTGCTCCATAACGCTTATACAACATCAATACAACATAACAGTTGTATAACCTAAAATTATACAGCTATTTTGCTAGTAGGGGGAGACATGAGGGACTGGATAGGGATATCTTGGAGGGGGAGGTGGGAAAGAAAAGGGGAAGGCCCAGATCAAAATATTTCAACCAAATAGTTGGGGATATGGGATGCCAGACATTTAGACAGGTCAAACAGCTGGCGGGAGACAGAGCCGAGTGGAGACGGGTGGTTGCGTCAAGCCAGTCTTAGGACTGTATACTCAATGATGATGAAAGAAAAAATAAATTTATGAAAGTATATTTTGAACATTATAAGCATTATTATAATATGATTTATATAAATCTCAGTGTTTAACATTATTAAGGCACATACAGTAAAAGCACTCTAGAAAATACATAATGTATATTATACTTATAAGATTCAATACAATTATTAAATATCTAATCAATAGACACAAAATGTATTATTATAGAAAAGAAAAAAAAACTTTCAGATTGCTTAATCAATTAAAAAAATCTTAATATAGTCTGTCGGCCTGTAAGAGACACTTCCTTTGCAACCAGGCACATAAATCAAGCTTGTTAAAAAGCTGATAACATTTTTTATAATTCTGTATTAGATTTTCAAACAGTAGGCAAACATTTTTGTTAATTTTTTTTCTTAATTTTGAAATTTCCAAATTAGAGACTACTCTTAGTTACTAATAGCTTTTTTTTCGTATTAAAAGCGAAAACGAGACAAGAAATAACAAGTAGAATGTACAGACCTAGTAGGCGTTGTATTAGAAAGAATAAAAAAAGTAAGTTGGCACTATACCGGGTAAACCGCCCGAAATTAACAACCCTTTTTCATACACATTAAATAATTAATTTCGAACTGGGAAGTTGCAACAGCTGGACTAGGTTTTGAGGGAGATCGAAGAGAAGGAGTGTCTTGGCAACCTTGAGGGTCTTGAAGAACTGTAAATTGTAAAGAGAAAAGAGGGAACCAGGAAGAGAGAGTTCCGATCCTACAAGTCATGAGGATAGAGGAAAATGGCAAATGAACTAGTCCAGCAGTTATTCTTTTGACTTGGTAGGGGTGTTTAAGTCAATGAATCGCGTACTATGTACAAAACAGGCTTTAAGGAAATTATTGATTGATGAAATACATTTTCTAATTGTTAATAGAAGAGGTACATCTGCAATTTTAAGCTATAAGCTTCACAGTATCTATCCAGCAAACAAACTGGGAAGCATTCGTCATGTCCATGTTAAATCGCTCTTTTTGTAGTGGAATAGCCGGATACTGACTGAGAGAGCAGCCTCGCGAGGCTGTCTCGGGCGTTTGCCGTAGAACCGTCCTGAGTGAACGCAGGAAACGACCCGAGGCATTCACAAAAACCGACTACCGATGGATCGGGCCGAGGCAGCCTGAGACGAGGCAACGGGCACTTTTGCCTTGGGCGAGGCACGTACTGACCGACCAGGCATTTGCCTCAAGGGGCTGGCCTCGCGAGGCAAATCCTCAGTCAGTATTCGGCTAATGAAAGTGTTCATTCACACATTCACAGTCCATGTCATTGCCTGACGACAGCAGGTATTCTCGTCATCAATGTTTTGACGTTAAGCGATAATTTTTTTTTTAATAGCTTGGATCCAACAATGTGTAAGTTTAGGCGGTTCACCTGGTTATTTAGAATGTTTTGTTTTATTGATAAATATGAAATGATTTATTATGAGGATGTAATATTAACAAGTGTAAAATAGCAAATAAATAAATTTTCGAATTAAAAAAAAATCATTATTAATTATATTATTTGATTATTAATATAAATTTTAATAAATTAAATATAGCTCTATATAAAAATTCTATCTACCGGATGGTCATAAAGTATGGACACAGACTAAACCTGTTTTTTTACAGCTTTTCTTTGGAACATATTAAATATATCCGTTACAACGTAAGAAATTGACTAAGGGAATGCGGTGTTGGTTTGGAGCAAAACATTTGTCAATTAAAGAGGATTAAACGTCTAAAAGTCTAATGTAAACTATCAAGCACGGGCAAATAGCCCGAAATATATTAAGTTTTTCTAACTGTGTTTATTTTTTAACTGTAAAACACTATTAATATTTAGCCCTCTTTAATTTAAAAGCGTAGGAAGTTGTTGAGTGGATATTTTTGAGAGGCCGTTCATGTTCAGAAGTAGCGGATCCTCTCTTTCGGAAAGAGATCCAGTCTAATTAAGAGAAGTGTTAAAAAATTTAAGGTATGTGGCAGTGTGACGTTCAGACTTTAAGCCCACCTAGTAGTTTAACAATGTAATAAATTAGCTTAAAAATAAATAATTTTTTTATTCCTCATAAAGAAAAACTAATTTCTTAAATTATAAGACGCAAATGACTTCAAGATGCATCTTAATTTCAGTACCCTTAATAAAAACAAAACCTTATACATAGTTGGTATCGATTTCCATGTCACGTTTAAAGATGTTTGTAAGGGACAATGTGCGTCTTAGAATAGATTTTATTTTTTGTATAGAAGTCATAGTGCTCCTATAAGAATGTATATATTTCTTAATGAGCCAAAACTTTATTATAATTATCGTGGTTATTAGGTAAATATTTATTTTCCGTATTATTAAATGAGGCGTTCAAAAGCAGAATGGACCAAGCCACAAATCTCATTTTCGCTGATAAACCTCTATAATCAAGTATGTTTTTGATAAAACTAAATAGACAGAGTGGTCCAGACTTAGTTTTTAAACGTCCTTCTAGTTTACAACACAGATACCTTTACCTCTATTTTGCTGAATTTCTCATAAAAAAACAAAAGTGGGATGGTCTACTCTGCTTTTGAACACCTCAAATATAAGTGTAAATATTAATATTAAATGAAAAAAATAATAATAAAAAAAAAACATTTTAATATAACTTTTAGTATAATAATTCAATTGATAAATAATATTTATATAATTATTAATAAAATTATCTTAGTTTTAAAACAAAATGGATATAAGAAAAATATGAATTCTAAAAACTAAATAAAGCTAAATTAATGAAAAATACAATTGTGGATTTGTTATATTTTAAATTTGTATCAATTTTAATTTTTCAAAGTTATGATATTTTGCACAAGGGCAATAAATTAAGATTTGTGCTGTTTATTAATGATAAGGATGCAAAAGTTGTTAATATTTATTCTAAGTTTTATTTACTTTCCTAGACCTAAAAAGACAGCATTTTCTGTGGTCCAAGTGAATCTTACGGACGATTAGTTCGAGCTAGTCCGATATGCCAAGGTATGTGTCTGGTGCGAACTGTCATGTACGGTTTATCGGAGAAGAGTTCCAATCTGAATGCTTTCTTTCTATGAATATAGAATTTAATAATGTTATGGGTCAATTAAAACCGATATCAAACGCAGATTTGGATGTATTTGTTTTTTCAAGACGATATTTTCCTCATTTGACCGATTTTTGAAAATTGATCGCGGAAAACTGAGCCTAGTTCATGAAAGAATTAATTTATGGAATGTTTAGGATGATTAAATCACGCTGTAGTTCGAAAAGTCTAAGTGTTATTAAAATCCAGAAGCAAAAGAAGAGTAATTAATATACATACACAATCAATAGGCGGTACATCGACGCGATTATTAAACATCTATATATAAAAAATAGATCAGCAGTTAAAATAAAGAATGAGATATCAGATGAGTTTCAAACAAATAAAGGTCTACTGCAAGGATGCTGTCTGTCTCCTACTCTATTTCGAATATATCTCATTTGTCCCATATGCCCTGTAAGAATGGAGAAAAAAATGTGGAACAATAGGAGTGCAAATTGACGACTCGTACCTCAACACACTATTATTTGCGGACGACCAAGTTATTGAAGCAGATATAGATGACGTAAGCTACATGACCCGTAAACTGGAAGAGGAATATAATAGGTGGGGTCTGGAAATAAACTTTGAAAAAACAGAATATCTGACGATCGGCACAGAGGGAGAAAGCTGGATATCAATGGATAAGTGATTAAAAACTGTAGGAATTTAGATATTTGGGAGCTATCTTTAGCGAGGAACCAAACTGTGAGAGTGATATTAAAAATAAAATCTGTCAAGGCCGAAGAGCTATTGGGCAACTGTATGGGGTCTGGTGGAGCAAAGGGATCCAACAGGACACAAAAAAAATATATTGGTCCATAGTGGAAGGCATAGCCCTATACAATTCGGAAATATGGGACATGAACAAGAAAAAAGAAAAAAATTACAAGCGCTCGAAATGGATGCGATGAGAAGGAGTTGCAGTGTCGAGATTGGATCATATCCCAAATACAAATATAAGGGACAAAATGAAAATGGAAAACGACATAATAGATAGAATAGAGAGGAAGAGATTAATATAGTATGGACACCTAAAAAGAATGCCGGAAGATAGGTGGCCTCATAAAATATGGAACTGGATGCCCACGGAAAGACGGAGGAGAAGAGGAAGACCGAGACGAACGTGGAAACAGGGAGTAGATGAGGCAATGACCAGTAGGCAACTACAAGAGCAAGACATTCTGGATAAAGAGAATTGGCGTGATGGATGCGGAAAACGGCGCATGCTGTAGAACAAAACGCTTTATAATAACTGAGTGAATGAGTGGCTGCCAGAAATGGCGATTTTCTGGCAGCATTATCCCCGAAGCGGTTAAATATGAAGCTTGAAATTTTCTCATTATCATGTAAAATTGGTCTTAATAACATAAAAAAATTTCATGTTAGTTGATTAATGGTTAGTGTAGTTAAAAAGAGAGCAAATTAATATACCTTGGTTCCTGTAAATAGACTTTGTGCGCCTGGAAGGCACTTGTTTACGAGAACCTGGCTTGCTTGGCGCACCTAGATAATTCATTTGTATGATTTGGTATATATGATCTCAAAATTCGAATGGAATTGTTTTCTTTTAAATAAATATATTTTTTTAAAAGAAAGGAAGAACATATTTTATTAAACCACGCAAAAGTATAGATTATACATTAAGAAGATAAGAACACCCCCCCCCCCCCCTACGAGAGAATTTTTATAAATTTAAACAACTTCATCGAATGAGTTAACTTTAAACGAAAAAATGCTGGGGTGTCTATTCTGTCGAGAAATTACAAAATAAGTGTTTGGTTCAAGTCTGAGAAAAAAATCTAAAAACGCATGTTGGTTTCATCTATTTCAACTTGAATATTTCAGAGTCCTCGAAAGTACATAAACTTAAATTTTAGGCATTCTTAAGGTAGTTGTTTCGCGACAATACTAGCAAAAAGTTAATGCTAGAGTATATAGAACAGACAATAAGGATTCATAATTCATAAGCCGAAAACTTTTTGCTCATTATTTATTCATTATTATCTATCTTTTTATTTTTATTCAAAAACCGACGTTTCGGAGGCTATTCCCTCCCTCCGTATTAGTTATTGTTTAATGTTGGTTTAGTTTTTTATAACAATGGTAAGAAGTTTCTTAATTATAATTAAATATGTATATAAACTTTCCGATATCCCGTATAGTGCAATGTATAAGAGTCTGAAAAACTCTATCTTTGGAATTTAATATCTCCGGAACTATATTGTTCATAAATTTCGTTTTGTCACCAATCGATGTAGAAGTATTTAAATAATAATTTGTCTCAATTTCATAAAAATCTTAATAAAACCCATATGGTGAAACAACTACCTTAACACTAGTCAGCTCGATTAAAAAATATTTTGGACAATATATATTTTCTTGTGTAGTTTTTAATTTAATTGTATAGAATTTTATAATATTTGTTCCTTTCGAAGAATTTCAAAATATTATTTACTAAGTTTTCGTGTATTTTGACTTAACATATAGGAAAGTATTGTTTTGTTTGTTTGTTTTCTATCTGTGGATATATGAGTTTGTTTATTGCATCCTCCTCTAAAGCGAAATAAATAAATAGAATTAATAAAATATAAAATAAATAAGGCACTTTACGATTCGTTGAAAAACATTGATTAATAAAATTAATTTATATTTTGTTTTTCTCTTAAATAGTGTGGTTTAAAGATCATATCACTGGCACTAATGTTTCATAACCTTTTTTTAATAAATAAAATAATATTATATAGATTCAACAAGAAGATTAAAATCTTATAAGAATAAAAAGCCTAAACTTTGCATCTCAATAAAAATTTGTACTTATTAATTTTATTAAAATATAAGCCTTCTGTGCTTGATAGCAAGATTTTCTTTCATTTCATAATTTGTTCCGGGTTAATCTTGTTTTTTTATATTAAAAATTTAATATTTCTTCTTTTAGGCTGTCACTTTTTTCGGAGTTTGGCTCTCATGAGCTTTACGAAGGCGGCGTTTCAACTCCCCTGGGAATTTGTCATAACATTTCTTACAAATTGGTTTCAAATCGCATTCATAAAATTTCGTTTTTTGATTCATCTTTTGGTCACAAACAGAGCAGGCAAAATGGTGAACGCACCAGGCTTTGTTGAGTGCAGTAAATACTAAAAAGAAAAAAAAATGAATTTATATTATAAAAATTTTAAATAAAAATTATATAAGCAATAAGTATAATAACCGGTAAGGAAAATAATCAAATTTGGAATATTACAATTAGTTATTGTAAAACAATTTCAACCTTAAAAAAATTAAAGGATATGTATTAATTTTTACTTTACCATACAGGATATGGTCAAGTATTGTAATCGTGCATGCAAAAGGTGGTTTTTTCCTTAGTTTTTTTGAAATATCTCAAAAACGGCTGAAAATATTTCCATTAAAAAAATTGAGCAAAACCATGGCATTTCGGTCTACAAAAAAGCCCTAATAAGTGAACATCGAAAAAATGATATTTTTCGAGATACTAATTGTTTTGTCAAATGTCTGTTAGTCTGTGTGTTAGTTAGTCTGTCTGTGCGTTACCTAATTTTTGAGGACGAGCTAGCTCAAAAACTAGTGTGAATATCGAAACCAAATTTCACACGTAGTTTTGGTCCATTGAGATTAAGAGCTGATTAGATTTTGGTGCATATCGACCCAAAATTAAGGGGGGTGGAGGGGGGGTTAAAAATTAAAAATCTAGGCCATTTGAGCAAACTCAACCAAATTTTGTATACATAATCAGTGGGATCCCAGAAGTCTAAAAATCCAAAAACTAACCGCCCCAAAGGGGGGGGGGGGGGGGTTGAAAAAATGAAAATCTTGGCCATTTACCAAACTCAACCAAATTTTGTATACATAATCAGTGGGACCCCAGAAGTCTAAAAATGCAAAAACTAACCGCCTAAAATGGAAGGAGGGGGGGTCAATATCAATGAAAATATAGGCTCTTGTACCAAACTCAACCAAATTTTGTATACATAATTATTGGGGCCCCAGGAGTCTAAAAATGGAAAAACAAACACCCTCCCCTACATGATTATAAATAATTTTATTAAATATTACATATAAGTGAGGTGCCAGGTTGTATGGTAAAGTCAAGTGGATGGCCACATCAGAACATGTCAGCTTATTTGTCTACTTGTTAAGTCTTCAATAGGCAGGTTTGATGCACTGGAAAATTCTTTCGGGTTGTTTAAAATGGATTTAATTCGAATCAACTCTTTAAAGAATTTACCAGTTCAAATGGTTTTTTATAATTTAAATTAAATAATAATAATAATAAAACACACCATCGCCAGCGATAACTTGATTGCACACAAAGCATAAATTGCCAAAAAGTTGATGATAATGGATTTCGCAATAGGCAAGCCCTTTCTTCTCATAATGACGATGACCCAAAAATGGCTTCTCACATTTCGCACATACAAAATGCTAAAAAAAAAAAATAAGATAAAAACATAATTATAATTAAATTTATAATCAATTATGTGTGATTTTAATAAAATTTCAACTTTTAATAATAAACTTATAATTTGTAGACTGATTACATTAAAGAGTCACATTTGAAGATTTAGATTTATCAACAAAACTCACATATAGAATCCTGAGTTGACTGACTTTAGGTCTTTTAGACATTAATCTCGATATTTTTCAACTTTCTTTTTGTTCATTTTGATGAATTAGTAGAGAAATAAATAAATAAAAATAAAGGCAAGTCTAAGCTTTTTAGATTAAAACTTATATTTCCATAAACCTTGCGATTTTTTTATAAAATCTTAATGAGGGGGAAGGAAGGGTGAACCCTTTTGCCATTTGAATTAAACTTATCTAATAACTTAAATTAGGGAACGAAGAAAAGATTTTTATATTATAGACAAAAGGATCAGCCGGGATTCGAAGCCGGAATCTTCGCATGTGCGCTGCTTTATTCGAATCCCGGCTGATTCTTTTGTCTATAATATAAAAATCTTTTCTTCGTTCCCTAAATTAATTTAATTTATAATTGTCTTTCGACGCGGCCTCATTGTGGTTGCGCCCTGGAGTGAAGAATAAAATTATTTTCGACCTTTGGGTTCGCGATCGAGTGGAAGGCGTTTGGATATATCTAATAACATTTTTGATAGAGGCTTTTAATTTCTTCTTTCTTAAGTAAATTAAATTATATATATACTGACCTCGACATGCCAATGTTTTCCTAGAGCAGTCACCACTCGTTCTTCAATTGGACGGCGACAAGCTCCACAAATAGGGATTCCCATCTTATCATGGCAACGAAGGCAATAGAGCTCATTCTAAAATATATAAATGGAAAACAAATTAAAATAATTGTTTAATTTCACGCGATAAGTTCTTGGTGGGCGAAGACAACCAACCAAAGATTTGAACTCACTCAAAAATTTTCATTTTTTTACTTAACCATACAGGCAGGGTATGGTAAAGTATTTTTATTTTATTTTATTTTTATTTATTTTTTTTACTTATTTATTTAGAAATGTTTGAAAAGTTGAGAGAAATATTTATTTTTAGTCTGCCTGTATTCCTATACCAAAGTTATTTCTAGAACGGAAGATTAATTATTAATTATTTATACATAATATATAAGATCTAGACCAGTGAAATTTAAAATATTCTTTATTTAAAAAAACTATTCATTTTAGGTATAGGGAATATTTAATAAACTACTATTGGATTTTTATGTAGAATTCAAAAATACTAAATTTATGCCATGTTCCATTTGAAAAAATTGAATATTAACAACTTTTTGATTTTCAGAAATAAACGATTATTAAGATCATTCTGGATATAAAATTTAAATTTCTATGATTAAGTAAGATTCTTTAATGTCTAATTAAGAGTTCTAATTGATCAAATTAATCAATAGTTTAATTATTATTAATTTTTAAAGATGAACGCTAAATTGGTAGATTTTACAAACTATCTAAAATATAATAACTCAGAAATGATAAATTTTAGACACCAAGTGCATTATACAAAATCATCTTAGTTTTTAACACTTAATCTAATGATGCAAAAATATTTGGGGGTTCCATTGAAAATAAGAAAGTTGATAGCAATTGCGGCAAAGCAGAAAGTGTCCAAAAGTTGTTAATAATTTATTTAAAAAGGGCACATTCCAAAACATATTTATGTCAAAGTTCAAAATTTTCTCTCAACTCCTTCTATGAAAACTTTTAATGAACGAGTTCTGTGGAACACCCTGTATATCTACAATAATAACTTCAGGTTCAAATAAGCAGAAAATCAGAAAAAAATTTACATTGTTATAAGGGAATAGCTAACGGTTATAGATGAGTTGAAATTTAAACTTTCTAGTTCAAACCGTTTGCTGACAAAAATTGACAATTTCCAAAACCTGAAATGATAATGTATTTATAAATATAATTGGTATGATTTGTTTTACATACTAGAGGAAGTTAAAAAAAGTGTGGATAGGATATAAAAAAGAATCAGCTGCCACTATTAATCCATGTTTTTTATGCCCGGACAAACAAATGAGTACTATGTAGATTAAATAAAATAAATGTTCGGTAAGCCAGCTAATGCAGCAAACACTTGGGAGACATACTCACGTCGTTGTTCAATAGCCGGATACTGACTGAGCGAGCAGGCTCGCTAGGCTGCCACAGACGTCCTGAGTGAACGCAGGAAACGACCCGAGAAGACTTTGAGCATTCACAAAAACCGACAACCGATGGATCGGGCCGAGGAGCCTCAGACGAGGCAATGGGAACTTTTGCCTTGGGCGAGGCACGTACTTACCGACCAGGCATTTGCCTCAAGGCGCTGGCCTCGTGAAGCAAACCCTCAGTCAGTATCCGGCTAATGATGAGCTGTCTGCTTGTTCGGAGTAAAATGCTTAAGTCAGTAAGTACTCTTAAAAGAATTCCGGAAAGCAAATCACATCCTTTTGAAAAACAATACACCAGTAAAACACGAAAATATAATTAGTATGAGATTACCATGTCATTAGCAGTGAATCCGGGACGACTCCTAACTTCTCTTGCTTCGGAGGTGAGTTCCACACCACAAGCCGTACAATTAAAATGATAACCATGATAGACTTCGCCACGGAAACGGAGTGGTTTATCGTCAATAAGACCATGGCATTTGAAAAAACAATAAGTAAAATAATAATATTTAACATATGATTATTGTGTCAGATAATAAAAAGGAATTTATAAATGACAGTTATTTGTTAATCTTTAGAATGATGAAGAAAATATGGAGTTGTAATATTAGAAATTGAATTGCAAATTTAAATATTCAAGAGTAAGTTGAGTAATGTAGTAAAACAAAATATTATAAGAAATTTGATCATTTTTTTAAAATTCAGTTTTCTATTTTTGTAAATCGGTTTAGATTTCCCAAAAGTGAGCCAAAATCAAGTTAAAACAAGCTGAGGTGTTCTAATGTGGCCATCCACTTGACTTTACCATACAACCTGGCCCCTGCCTTATATTTAATATTTAATAAAATTATTTATAATCATGTAGGGGAGGGTTAATTTTTCCATTTTTACTCATAGATTTTTTATTTTTAACCCCCCTCTTAATTTTGGGTCGATATGCACCAAAATTTAATCAGCTCTTAATATCAATGGACCAAAACTACGTGTGAAATTTGGTTTCGATATTCAAACTAGTTTTTGAGCTAGCTCGTCCACAAAAATTTGGTAACGCACAAACAACCAGACTGACTAACAGACATTTTGACAAAACAATTATTATCTCGAAAAATATAATATTTTCGATGTTCACTTATTAGAGCTTTTTTGTTGAGCGAAATGCAATAGTTTCGCTCAATTTTTTTAATAAAAATAGTTTCAGCCGCTTTTGAAATATTTCGAAAAAAAGAAGGAAAAAAACACTTTTTTCATTCACGATTACAATACTTGACCATAACCTGTATGGTAAAGTAAAAAGACCATAAAAACAGATTCAAGAGATATGTAAAAGAATAACAGATAACACTGCTCGACAAAAATTAAATAAATTTTTTTCCCCGTAAACCTAACATTGGATTCCAGTAGAGTTTTCTACGCTGATTATCATGCAATTTTCCGATTTTTTACAACACGTCAGGGTTTTGAGATATTATCTGTCAAAATGACGAAAAAGGCCATTTTGACCTATTTTCGAGTCCCATTAAATATTAAACAGCAATATGTGAAATCAAAATATTCTGTTGAAGTAATAGAAAACAGCTTTCTCTTTGATTTTCAAATTACCACTTGATTTTAGCTCAATTAGAACTCGAGTTAAAACTAAGATCTTATGTTTTTATCTATGTTTATTATCCTCTATAATCACGTAGTTTTAGTTTTTTAGTTATAACTCGAGTTCTAATTGAGCTAAAAACAAGTGGTAATTTGAAAATCAAAGAGAAAGCTGTTTTCTATTACTTCAATATTACTTCAATATTTTGATTTCACATATTGCTGTTTAATATTTAATGGAATTCGAAAATAAGTCAAAATGGCTCTTTTCGTCCTTTTGACCGATATCTCAAAACTCTGACGTGTTGTAAAAAATCGGGAAATTACATGATAATCAGATTAGAAAACTACTGGAATGCTAGGTTTACTGGGGAAAAAAATGTTTGTCGAACAGTATGATTAATGATTAAAAATTAAGATGGGAAATAAATTACAAAATACTTACTGGCATTTATGGCAAACATATTTTCCAAGGTCTGCCGCCTTGGCATTGGCATTGCATTCATGGCATAGAGCTCGATTTTGATGTCGAATGAAACCAAGATCTGCCAACTCCTTGTCACAGACCTCACAACGGAAACATTTCGGATGCCAATTTGCATTCATCGCTTTAATCACCCGCCCGATGACATATTGGCCTGGAAATTAATATATTTAATTTTAATTTTTTTTTTTTTAATTTAATATTCACTCGTAACAATTTACTTGCCTAAATTAAATTGATTACACAAGTCAGTTTGTACAAATTACAGGATGTTCTTATCCGTCTTGAGGGTTAGCAAAAAGATAGTCAAAACAGTCTTGGGAGGAAGCAAGCATAGCAAAGATCAATCAATGTCACATTCAATACATTTTTAAATATTAGTACATAGTACAGGTATTTTTATATTGAATTATAATAAAAATTATATTTTTTTATTAAATATACCTACACTATATAGGGTGTTTACATATGACACAAATTTAAAAGCACGTACCCGGGGAGGGGCTAAAGCCCCCTCGAAATTCTAGAAAATTCGAAGAATCTAGCCCATTGCAAAAAAGTATACTTCTGAAAAAATTGTAAAACAATACTGATTTTCAATTGTTTATGTAAATTATAGATTATGGGAAAGCTCGTAAAAATGTCAATGATTCTGTGTATTAAAAAAAATTAGTTTTCTATTTGATTAAGATCATGTTTGATTATCAGAGTATAAATATTGAAAACTTCAATTTTCGAACTTGCAGAATGAATTTTAAAAATCAC
>JALMQS010000025.1:1667176-1677989 GCA_024734495.1 Forficula auricularia | reverse complement strand
GAATGGAATTTCTGGGTACGTGCTTGCAAACTTACTTAGAAAAGTGATTTTGTAATTTATTAAGAAAAAAAAGCGTTCCTATGGGCGCTGGTCCGAAAACAATTTGTTATGGAGTTAGGGGTAAATTATGAATCTTTTTTTGGGCATTCACAAGGACATGTAAATAATAAAACAAGTTCATATATGGATATGGATTAAAAAAATTTCACTGGAGTTACAGCAACATGTTTTCATTTTTTTCAAATAATTTTCCTAACATATGAAAAAATCTAAACTTTCCCGACAACTTGACTTTTAATAATAAAAATTAAACTATTTCGTTAAAGGTTGGGATTCAACTTCCAACAAAGGAACATTTCGAGAGTATTGGAATGGTGAATAAAACGAAAAGTATAAAAATATAGAAAAATTGAGCATAGCAAATATAATAGATGATAGTGTAATAAATATCAGTAGCAGCAGGGCCGCGCCAAGCCATTCGGCCGCCCGTATGCAAACTATAATTTTGCGCCCCCTTCTAAAATTGTAAAACTAAAATTTAACACATCAAAAAATTATCACCCCTTAACCCTTCAAGCTAAAAATCAATACATAGGTATGTACATATAATAAATAAAATTGCGCATCTGAGCTTTGTGTATGTGTTCTTGCGGAGAGGGGTGACGCGGTAACCCACCCTTCCCAATACCTTAAATTACAGGATTTTCACAAAGGGGAGCGCTGAAAAACGTTCCCTCCTTAGAGGGCGGCAGCATTAAAAAGGTTGAGAATCACTCAGTTAGACTCTAGAGAGACGGTTAGTCAAGTGTCAGTCTAGCTGTTTTGCCGCCCTTTGACTTGGCCGCCCGTGTGTTTTGCACACATTCGCCCTATAGTCGGCGCGGCCCTAACTAGCAGGCTGTAGCTAGGTAAGAATGTTTTCGAAGTCACTACAATAGGAACTTTTTTATCAGTGTCAATTTTAAGCAATCTATGTAAGAGATTAATAATTAGTTTAATAATAATAGTTTTAGTGCTATAAGATAAATATAATTATTACCGCATTTGTTGCAGCAAGGAGCAAAGAGAACATGAAAATCATGTTTACAATATTTTCGTCCTTCAAATTCATAATAAGTGCCCTCAGGAAAGGGGGAAAAACATTGGGCACACCTTGAAAAAAGAAAAGAAAAACAAAATAAAATAAATATTCTAGGCATTATTATTATTATTATATGTATCAAATTAGAAAATAGTGAAAAAACTTTGATAGACAAGAAGAAGGGGATTTAATTATGTTTTAATTATTAATTGAATCGTTGTCAAGTCTTTCAAGACCAGCATCCACAGATACCTTGTGCTTGATACTGCTACCCAATCCCTAAATCTTTCCTTATCTTCACGTTACAAGGGTCCACCACGGACTAAAGAGGTTGTAACTTCTTGGTGCAACTTCTTCATGTATCAATATCATTATAAAAAAAAAAAAAAAAAAAAAAAAAAAAATAAGAAAATGAAGACTGTCATATTTTATAAGATACTTGAGATATCAAAATTGTCATTTTTTGTAGTTTATTTATAGCGTCATATTCTTGAATTTTTTTACAAATTAAAATATTAGTGATTTCTCGAATATAATAGATATAATCTTAGATTTTCAACACTCTCGCCGTATAATGACTTAAGTGAATTAAATTAAAACAAAAATAAGCTCTTTACGTCAAACTGCCTCAATACTAAAATAATTATCGTATTAAATTTTGATAAGATTTTGAGTTTCATTTTACGTTTGAATATATCCCTAATATCAGAAAGATTTAAGAAACGTTACTATGAGCTCCTATAGAAGCCAATAGAAAATCAAACAATTTGTACCGAAGATTGAATTTTGTGGAAATCTAATAATATTGAGAAGTATTAAAACTTTGTATTTTTTTATATTTTATTAATAAAGAAATCAATAAGAAATACTTACACAAAGCACTGAGTGTGCCACAACTCCCCCGTAGAATTAACTATCTTTTCGTCTGGTTCAAATCCCTCCCCACAACGGGAGCAGAACATATTACTTAAACTGAAACAAAAAGGAAGAGTTAGAAAAAAAATAAAGAAAGATTTTGTACAATTTCTTAATTAATAATGAAATAGTATTAGCATGATATATTAGATTCTTCTCATTAATATGTTTATTTAGAGTTGTAGTTTATTATAAGGATAAATCAATGATATTGTCCTCTGATTGATGCAAATAAACTAATAGGTATACATATTATAGTTTATTTGGTAGAAACTATACTATGGGAATACAAATCGGAGAAAGTATGATTTCTACGCTATTTTTTGAGGACGACCAGCTGGTTATTGCAAATGATGAAATGGATCTTGACTACATGGTGAGGAAACTAAATGAGGCTTTTAACCAGGGAGGCTTAAAAATAAATTATAAAAAATCTTAATATTTGTCTGTCTGAAATAATATGATATCGGGGGGGGGGGGGGCGGGGGGGCGGGGGGAGCACATGCTCCCCCCCCACACCAGACGGTCAAAAATACTGTACTACAAGGAGAGTGTTTATTTTATTTAAACCATTTTTGTTTCCTTAAGTCTAATTATCACCCAATATTTAGAGCCAACTTTCGTGGAACAAATAGATTTTTGTGAGACTTTATCTAGCCGGAGTAAGTTATAGAAAAAGCACATCTATTAGTGTTTTCCAATTCACCTTATTGCAATTACCTTCCCTCACCCAACTTAATACACTACACATCAATACATGAATTTACAAAACAAACATTATTGTATCTAATAAAGTGTAAAAGTAGCCTATTTCCTAAAAAATTCTGGATCCGCCCCTGTTTGTTAGAGACTATAGTTTCCAAGGTTTGACTTTCACAATCAGTCTTTTTAGTTAGAAATATTTTATCTGTTATTTTTCTTCAGTTGAAATAATACATCCACTCGGGAATTTGAAATCATGAGAAATAACAGATAAAATATTTATAATTAAAAAGATTGATTAAAATCTTTAAAACTATAGTCTCTAACAAATAAATATTTATATGGATTTGTTTATTTGCATCAAGCAGAAGATAACAGCATTGATTTCTCTTCATGAAAATGTGAGACAACTGGCTCAATTGAGAGGGCGCAATTCTAGAGCAGTGATTCTCAAACTGGGTTCAGCGGAACCCCAGGATTCCATAAAGGGGGGTTTGGGGTTCCCAGCGCCTAGGGGTAAATAAAAGAAAAAATAGAAAAACAAAAATAGTAGTTAGTAGTATCACTCAAAAAATTTTCCATGTAATGAAAAAAAATACTAAATTTCGAGTCTAAGTATTATCTTATAGTCAAATAGAATCATTGATACTTAAGAATGTGGTGAACATCACTATTATTAAGGTGACCAACTATACTCATTTACTGAGTTTTGTACTCTTTTTTCGCAAACGGTACTCTTTTCAAATCCTGTACTCTGAAAGTACTCATTTGTATTTCTAAAACATTTTTTTAGATTATTTTATTTCAATTTTATTAAGAGAATGGATAGTGAACTTTAGAGCATTAAATTGTTTCAAATGGACCCTTCTAAATAGTAAAATTGAATGGAAAGAAGTTTCTTCAGCAGTCGAATTTGTAATGAAGGAAGTAAAAGATATTGTTATTAATGACAATTTTCTCTTTGAAGAAATTCGAAGAGTAAATTTATATTTAAATGAAGAAAAATTGAAGAAATGGAACGATGAGAAAATAGAACTTGACAAAAGATGGGTAGAAATCTTTCGGCATTTTAGAGTAGAACATATCCCACATGAAAATTTAAAAGTTTTAATAGAAATTTCCTTATGTTGTCCAGGCACAATGCTGCTGTTGAAAGGGTATTTTCACTAGGGAATGATTATTGGAGCAGTGAGAAGTCGCAACTTTCTGTAAAAACATTATCTGCCGTCTTAACAGTCAAATTTAATATGCAAAATGAAAGTTGTTCGGATGTGGCTACATTATTAGACGAATATCCTCATTTAGCAAAAAAAATCCACTCCGAAGAAAAATATGTTTTTAAAAGAAAATAAAGTTTTTATCGTTTTTTCTTCTTTTTTTTCACCTATGAAATACTTGCAAAGTGTACTCTTTTTGAACAAAAAATAGTTGGTCACCGTACTATTATTGTCTCAGTGATACGATTTTTGTTGCTTTAAAGTTTCTTAACTTTCTTATAATACAACGATTACGTTACATTAGTAACAAAATACAAATATCATTCAAATGGTTTTATTATTATTTTGACGTTTGAAATAATATTTCTTTTCAAATAGATGAGAATATTATTTATGTGTATAAGTACATTGAATATGTAAAAAATAACCTGTCCGATCCGAAAGGGGCATATATGGGTATCCCAATGACATTACCAAAAAAATTTAATAATAATATTATTCATGAAAATAAAAATGTTAGGTATTGTAATTTAAAATGTACGTTTTTTGTAGCCAATTTCCCCAAAATCTAGCAAATTTTTAAAATATGGTAACACCGTCATCGGCGACAGTATGTTATATTTGGAAGGTATAAAAGTAACATGTTGATATTTTGACGAAAAATTAAATATCTCATATTTTAGTGCTAGGGGGTTCCTCAGAAATAAATATAAGTGCTCTATGGTTCCTCGCTCTACAAAAGGTTGAGAAACACTGTTCTAGTGCAAGACAATTCGTAGACATAGATAGCAAGGTCAAATCAGAAAAATTAAATGAATTGGGCAACGAAACTTCATTTTATCCACCCATATTCTCTGAACATCCTGTTAAGAGATCACAACTTTTTCAAGCTTTTCACAAACTTGTTTTAGAGTCAAGTCTTCAACAAACAAGATTTTCTCAAAATTGTAATCCTAATTTTTAGCTGAAAATTAAATTAAATTGATAAGATAAATGAGATTTAAATAAAATGTATTTAAATTAAAAATTTTAATGATAATAATCACCTGCCCCTTCCCATGACTTATACACTCAAGTTATAAGAAATCATGACATCATGTATTATTTTAAAATAGAATAGGTAACTATCTATATTATATGTATTAGTATTAAATATATATAAATATTAATAACAAAATTGATGAAATTGTATCTAAAGCAATGAAAATCCTATTTTAACTGAAGGGTTAATGGTTTAAATTAAATTCATTTAAATTTAGGGTTGAAGAAATTGAAAAATAGAACAATTTAAAATGTGAATTAAAATTCGGTTGAGTGATAATTACCTTGGCATTGAGGAAGCAATTGCGACTGGCTTTTGCTAGAAATGTTTAAGCAAAAATTATAAACGGCCAACGCCTTTTTATATTGAAAGAAGTTTGAAATGTCCTTAAATGGATGGGTTTGCTTAGTTTGGCATCTGCCAGCTGTTCGGACTGGCTCGGAATTCTTCGTTTCGGGTCTGATGCATTAAGAACAACCCGCGGGTTTCAAACATACGCTCTGGGAAAGAAAAATTGAAATAAAAGTTTGATTTTTTAACCGACTTCAAAAAAGGAGGTTCTCAATTCGACTGATTTTTTTTTTTTTTTTTTTTTGTCTCTGTTACCTGATATCTTCGCCAATTGTGAACCGATTTTGATGATTTTTTTTGCATTGGCTTCTGTATAGTTTCCGATTAGTCACGTTTTTTTTTCATTGGTATATTGGACCTTTTTTGTTATATTTGTTCAGGCATAACTTCTTTGTTTATGAACTGATTTTAATGATTCTTTCTGCGTTTAGATCAGTATAGCTCCAAGATAGTCAAGATACCTAACTATTTATTTATTTATTTTATGTATGTTCAGCGAGAACTTTTTGCTACGTGGGCTGATTTCGATGATTCTTTTTTTATTGGAAAGGGGGTACCTTAGGGATACTCTCTGACTTAGGGGTGATTCCATATTAATTTGGTCAAGTTCTAATGATATGATCAATGACGAAATAACGCAAATCTCCAATTCTTATGAGCAAATAATCGAAATTATAATAAATAAAATATTTTATAAAATAAACAATCAAAACGTTCATTTAAAACACGCTAATGTTTCGAGAGAATTTCTCTATTTATGAATTGAATTTTATTATCATTTTCTGATTCATTCGCCCGACGCTTTCTCTTACGAGATGCATGCAAGGTATTATCTTAAGTCACTATTAATAACATCTCTAAAAAGAAAAAAAGAAAAATAATTTTTATAAAAAAAAAAATAAAACCGACTTCAAAAAAATTAAATGCAGCAAATAAAATAATAAGAACTCAAAAATAAAATAAAATGCACTAAAAGGTATAAAATAATTATCTAATTTATTTACAACTCAACGATGAAATTGTTACATGAAATCACTTTATGAAGTCGGTGCCAAACAAACTATATAAGCGAGCTTACGCGATGTTGTCTTCATTATCCGCCAAACGTACTAAAAGATCCGTCGAGTGCGATTCATAAAATGTATGTTTGGCACCGACTTCAAAAAGTAATTTCATGTAACAATTTCATCGTTTAGTTGTAACTAAATAAGATAATTATTTTATACCTTTTAATGCATTTTATTTTATTTTTGAGTTCTTATTATTTTAGTTTTTGCATTTAATTTTTCTAAAAATTATTATATTTAGTTATAGGTAGTTGTAAAAAACACTTGTTCACTTAATATGTATACTATTCGATTTCCAAGAATTATGAATTATTAAATGATTTCGAATATTTTTCCTCGTCGTCAAGTAAAAATGTAGAGTAGAAAATATTATTTAAATTAAATAGGGACAACCTCTTTATTTCTCTTTATGAATCAATAACTCTCTTAATTAAATTAAATCCGATTTATCAAATTATACAATTGGCAAGTAGTTGACACCCGGTGTCAATACTTAACCATTTCTTAGTTGAGTAAGTTAACACTCGGGGCTAAAAAAGAAATTGTATACATTTTTGAGTCATTTTCAATAAATTATAAATTTTAAACATTCCAAGAACACAAATCAACCGACACTTCACCCACAATGATAAAATAATAAACATTTGCAAAACTTAAAATGCTTAAGTTTTTATCAGAAAAACTGGCAAAATTACAACTTCACGTGCTCTGCTTGTTTTAGCTGGTCTCAATTACAATGTCCGGTGGACTGGTGGCATAGTGATTTCCACATTTGTTGCTAGAAGGCCACACTATACAGATGACTTATTGCAATTTATTCCTTCCAGCGGTTTTCTTATTATTTTACTTTTTCAAAAAAAGTGTCAACTACTGGGTACTTTATGATTACAGATTATGTACTATCATTGAATTTTTTGCCCCTTGAAAGTGAATTATGGATGCGAAAATAGATTACTTGAATTTGTTTAAAAAATTCTTTAAAAAAATAGAGTTAAGATTCCTCAATTTTTGGAAGTCTGTCGACGAGTCGCAGTTCCTACGAACTTGCATAGGAACTGGGCATAATTTTTATTAGTGGTTGTGTGTCAGTTGCCGTCTTGAGGTTCATATATTAGTATTTTTTAAACAAAAACGCATCAGAGGCTATTGCATTGCTACGGTCTTCGATGCTGACTGACCGTTAGTCAATCTCTCGACGTCTGGCAAGGACTGTGATCTTTACGTTTGGGTAAATTTATGACGAATATTTTTGATGATCACAGGAGTTTTTAACGGGTTATAGTGGAGTAAACTCAAACTCCTGATGATGGGCTCAAAACCCGAAATATGTATAGAGTATTTAAAATAAAACTCCAAAAATATAATTAAGAGAATTTTTTAATTTTTTATTTTTACTTGTGAAACACCACTATAAGCCTATAAAAACTCCTGTGTTTAATATGTTTCACTATAAACCAACACCGCTTTCCCTAAATGTTATTTTTGATGATGTTATCAAAGATTTGGCTCGAAAAAAGCGAGAAAAAGTATTTAATATTATTATAGGATTGTATTATTATTTAAAATTCATCTTATAAAAAATATATGATATGTAACAGCATTTGTAAATAAATAATTCATCGTTGTAAAATTTAAGTGTAAGATTTGAATGTGTCTTCAGGCTCCGCAAAATTTTAGAACTCGGTCCCGCAAAAAGTCACGCCGACCCTGGCTATAAGTAAATTTGTTCAAATATTCATTACACGCTCTCACAGTTAATACAAATTCATACGTACATCATACACATGTTTCAGGTATATACTATAGTGGCCATACGTGGTCAATTTTTGATTGGTCAAGATCTCAAGCCGCCAGATTAGTTCCATGATCTCCTATACTTCCTACTTAAGATCTCACTTCTTATTTTTTTTAACAGCTTAATTATTCTCCTTCCTGTGGTTGTAAGAGTACTTTTTAATTGACCATTCAAGATGAAAAAGGTGTACTAGTGAATGAACCATCTCTTGATTTTGACGAGTGTTTCAAAACAAAAGCAGATAAATTATATACCTAATCCTTACAAACATGACATCTAGGTCTCATCTCCGATAAATAAAAGTAGAGTGTATCATTCTAAATGATAGAACTCACAATCATTCAACATTTTTTTTTTGTATGAGATTAAATGTACCAAGAAGATGCAGCCCATACAGTACTCGAAAGACCGTATTGCATTACCGAAGGGAAGGAGAAATTGATCAAACGATTTTAAAGGTTCATGGACAGCTTAAAAGTATCTTTTTTGATATAAAACAAATCAACGAACAAACCAAAGTTTTGAATAATAAATTTCTATTTCGGGATAATTATATATTATTATATTTCTAATTTTAGAGAAATGGTAAAGAGAAAGTAAAGATTTCTTTTATACTTTTTTTGATATGTTTATTAAATTTGAAATAAATATTATTTAAATATATAATTTTCATATATAAATATATATGATAAACTGAGAAAAGATTTGTCATAAATTAAAAAGTTTTTAAAATAATTAATTATTTGGCTTGAAGAATTTATTAAAATATATATATTTTTTTTAAATTATACAAAAACAAACAAATATAATCAATATAAAAAGAGAAAAGGGAGAAAGAGAGGGGGAAAGGAGGAAAGAGTTCTGATTTATATATATAATATATTAATTATTATCATAGTCTTTTGTTTATTGTAATAATTTAGGCATTTGCTCTATTTAAATGGAACTTTCACCGGGTCGAAATGATTCCATGGAAGTCTCGAAGTTTCTGAAAAATATTGAAAAGTAAGAAATTTAATTTGAATGTAATTTATTTAATCTAGAACCCCCCGGCAACGTTTTTAAACTTTTTATAGATAATATAGATGAATAAAGGCTGGTATAATGCATAACATTACGTTCTCATTAAACAGTCATTGGAAGGTTCTCCAGAAAGTATTTAAATATGTTTCCCATCTGTTCAAAAATAAACTAAATTTATGTGTACCTTTGTTGAGAATGATCATCCTCATCATCATCTATATTAGATAATTCTGAATCGTCTTCGTTTGAATCAGTGGATTCGTTTACATCTTTTTCAAGAGCTTCAGTAAGAGATTCTAATCGGGCGCGCATCTGAAATAAAAATTAAGATTACAATTTGTCTATAAACATCTCGTAATAATTTTCAATAAAAGAATCGAGAAGGTGATCATCCTTCTTGAGTGTTATTGAAAGAAAAGGAAAAATCAGAAGCCTTCTATTCTAGATCAAAGTAAAAAAACTCAAATTCCTTTGAAGCTTTCATTTTTTATAAAATATCCATCATTGCCTAGATTTTAAAATTCAAGAACGTGGAAACAAAAATACCGGAAGCCAAATCATAGCTGGAAAAAAACTCATCGAAAACGAGCTGAACTAATAAGATATTAAATTTTCTAGCTCCAGACCAGAAAAAGTGGTGTATAAAAGCTTGTAAATGGACGATACTGACAATTAGTAAGAATATTCGATGCTTTTGTAGAGTAACTAATAAAAGATAAAGAAAAATCCTATCACGAAAGTATTAATACTTCATTTTGAAAATAGAAAAATTGTGGCTCTAGAACGAAATAAACTGCAACGGATCGTTGCTAAACTTTATCCAAATTCATTTGAAATATTAATATGTTTGTTTCTTTATTATTAATCAGATATCACTTGCAATTTGTAGTTCATATTGAAATTAATTCAAAAATAATTCTCATTTAAGAGTCGAGGAATAACCATTCTACATTGGATCTTTGACGTTTCGGTTTTTATTGGTAACCATTGCTGAAGACATAGAGGAATCGACTTAAAATCAAAAATAGCCATCGATTCTCATCTAATACTTGAGGAATAACAATTCTACATTAGGTTTTTGACGTTTCGATTATTATTGGTAACCATTGCTGAAGACATGGAGGAAACGACTTAAAATCAAAAATAACGATCGATTCTTATCTAATACTAGAGGAATAACCTTATTGAATTCCATTTTTGATGTTTTGACTATTAATGGAAACCTCTACTTAAAATGTAGAAGAATCGACTTAAAATCAAAAAGACTAAATTCTTTTATGGCAAACAACTCAAGATGAGAATCAATCGCTATTTTTGATTTTAAGTCGATTCATCTATGTCTTCAGCAATGGTTACCAATAAAAACGAAACGTCAAAAATCCAATATAGAATGATTATTCCTCAAGTACTAGATGAGAATCAATCGCTATTTTTGGTTTAAAGTTGATTTCTCTATGTCTTCAGGAATGGTTACTAATAAAAACCGAAACGTCAAAAATCCAATATAGAATGGATATTTCTCAAGTATTAGATGAGAATCAATCGCTATTTTTTATTTTAAGTCGATTCCTCCATGTCTTCAGCAATGGTTACTAATAAAAACCGAAACGTCAAAAATCC